>PVHP010028866.1:0-22805 GCA_004024765.1 Zapus hudsonius | reverse complement strand
TTTTTTTTAAATATGCCAAAAATAAACATTAAATACACATTGAAACAAAGATAGCATTTTCAACAAATGATGTTTATAAAACTGGATTATTTGAATTGGGTAAGAAGGAATTTACACCCTTATGTTTCAATCTGTACAAAAATCAACTCCATTCGGATCAATGACCTCAATAAGTTCTGCAGCTCTGAAATGACTAGAGAAAACATTAGGGAGAACATTTCAATTTGAGAGGGATTTCTGGGGAGGTTTCCCAGGAAATAAGGCAATCAATAAAAGGTCCATCAGGAAACTTTAGTTTAGCTGTTTTACAGTTAAGGGAACTAACAACTGAGTCTAGACAACTTTCAGAATGGGACATTTTCTCCAGCTATATATCTGATACTGGATTAATATCTAGAATATACAAACAATTCAAAAATAAATGATAAGAATATGAAACAACCCATTCTAAAATGGGGTGATGGAATTTAGAGAGTTCTCAAATAAGAAATAAAAATGACCAATAAATATTTTTTAAAATATTAAACATCTTTAGCCATCAGGAAAGTACAGTGTGAGATTCCATTTCACTCAGGTTAAAATAGCTATCATTTATAAATTTAAATGACCACAATGCTAGTAATGGAGAAAGACAAGCACTTATTCACTATTAGTAGCAGTGTAAACTGGTACAGTAATTACAAAAGTCAACATTCAGGTTTCTCAGAAAGTTAAAAATACATCTACATTATGACCTAGCTATATCACTCCTAGGGAGGACTCTACACTTTACTACAGAGATAATGCTGCCTCAGTGCTTGGGAGGAATATCTCCCAGTGAAGGTTGGTCAAGAGTGCCCTTGAAGCCCCCCAAACAATTAAGGCTTTTACCAATGCTCTTGAATTTTCACTAGAACAAGATGGTAAGGCCAGTCGCTAAAGATGACATTTGTTGGTTGTAGGACACTGAGAAATCAAGCTGGAACTGAGGTTCTCCCTGATGGCTAGTTGTCCAAGGGCTGGAAAGTGCTATGCCGGCTGCAAGGGGAGGAAAGTCATCAATACTCTTACCAACAGTGGATTTAAGCAAAATGTACCCACTGGGGCAATAATGGCATGATTGCTATGGGTTATGAGGGTAACCAGCTATTCTCTTGATTGGACCTGAGGCCTACTCCACATGAAGGAATTCATGTCTGGTACTGACATCCTAGTCAAAAGCCTGTCTGGTAAAGGAAAAGACCCTAGGGAGAAGCTACTACTGTTATTTGACTAACTGGATAACTTATACCCATAAAATTGCCCTTTAAATATTGATCTTATTGATATTATATTTTTCTATAATTTTATTATATTATGCCCTCTAACTATTGATATACTGATATATAAGAACACCCATATATTAGAGTTTCTCTTACCTTTGGCCAGAGAAGCTTATTTTTTTCAGATGGTGGTGGCTATTGAGAGATTCAAAACTTGACATGGTATTGAGAATATGTGACTGTTGACTGTTCAGCACTAAATAACTGAGGTAACATTGTGGAGGAGGTTTAAGAAAGAATGTAGAAGCAAGAGGATGGGGAAGAACACTTAGGAACACTGTTGTCTGGACAAGGTGACCACTGCATTCATAACCTCCCAGGGGCTATTGTTGCCTCCACAAGACCTGCACAATATTGAGCCCATCAACATTCCATCATGAAAGATGGAAAAGTCACCCATGTCAAATAAAATAAAATAAAAGACATCAAACTAGAAGAGGGACTAATTGGAAAGAGGAAGGAGTTCACTGGAAAGTGTCGGGGGAGGGCTGACAAAGGAAAGTAACATGGGAGGGGTTTATGATCAAATTACATTGTGTTCATATATGAGTATTATCAATAAAAAGTTAAAAGGAAGTTGGATGGGGTAGTATATGCTTTTAATTTCAGCGAGAGGCTACTCTGAGACTACATAGTGAATTCCAGGTCAGACTGGGGTAGAGTGAGACCCTACCTCGAAAAAAAAAAAAAAACCACCAAACACATAAATATGTAAAAATAAAAAGGACTTAAAATAGCCTCTTGGGGGCTGAGAGATGGGTCGACAGTTAAGGCACTTGCCTGTAAAGCCTAAGTGTGATGGTCAGGTGTCTGCAGGAATCATTCCTCCCTTTCCACCCCTCCCCCTGAGTGGGAGGTATCTAGTTAGAGCTACAACCAAGGTGCTAAAACTGATTGGTCAGATATGAACCAATCAGCTGTCTCTCTGACTCACCTGGGGAGGACTTAAAACTAGCTTCCCTAGAGAAAGCCTCCCTCTTCCCCCACATGGCAATGAAATAGAAAGACTGCTAAATTTCCAGGCCTTAGGAAGGTAAGGCCTACCCCCCCACCCCAGCTAATGGCTGGGGTGGGGGGCAGGCTCCAGACTTTTTCTCTCATAAATCTCTCTTTCTCATAAAGGGAGCCTTCTGTTATCTTTTCTTGGGCTGATTATTTAGCTAAATAATATAAGTTTTGTTAACTCTCTGACACGTGTCTTCCCCACACTGGTGGCTGGAGAACTCTGTAACTTCTCACATGATGACTGGGAGAATTCCCCATCAAACTCCCATTTTCCTAATTTACTATATTAGAATAAATGTGTGATTAAAATTTAATTCTGTCCCTGTGTACAATTCTTTGGCATTAGAGGATATGAACTCGGAGGAGGAGGATGGGGAGGAGGATTCCAAAACTCTCTCTCTCTCACTCTCCATGTTGCTTACAATTATTAATTATCAGTAACCCATATCAAAAGGACCCGGGTTTGATTTTCCAGGACCCATGTAAAGCCAGATGTACACGGTGATGCATGCATCTGGAGTTCACTTACAGTGGCTAAAGGCCCTAGTATGCTCATTCTCGTTCTCTTTTTTTTCTCTCTCTGCCCTTTTTCTCTCTCACTCTCTCATAGATAATAAATAATAAATAAATAAGTTAAATGGAAGGTAAATGTACCTGGCTGTAGTGGCTAATGCCTTTAACCCCAGCACTGGGGAGTTGGGGGCAGGAATGTTAGGAGAAGATCACTCTAATAGTAAGTTACATATAGTGCACATAGTTATATATGGTTATATATAGCTAGATAAGCCCTGTCTCAAAAATTAAGGAAACTGATTGGAGCACGCACCATGCTGCTTTCTAATTTTCACTCTGCAGTGGCCACCGGGTCATGTGAGTGCAGTGGATCAAGCCCAGGACTGATAACTGAAAACACATTGGTCAAGAGAAATTCACATAAGAAGTATCTGAGATATCCATTCTGTCAAATGAATAATTCTAAACCTAGAAAGAAAAGAAAAATTTGAAAATGTCACAGGAAACTTCCTGAAGTTCACAACTCTGTGGTAACTGATTCCAGAGACACAAAAGAAGATGAACTGATGTGCAAAGAAACTGAACTACAGCTTGTGAAAGTCATGGAAGAGGTTGTGAGTAGGCAACTCGGTTCATGTGAAGCATAGCAAGAGCTACATAAGTGATTAAATGCACTCGAAAAGCGTGTCAGAGATACAAAGAGAACACTCAGTGCTTTGAAGAACACAGAGCAGGATCTAAAGAAAATGCAGGGGGACCAGCAGAAGGGTGAGGGAGGTCCATGAGTGCAAGCTTAGCAAAGAGAGAAGGCTTTTGAAAGAAGTGATTGAAATACAAATCCCAATAAATCAGATTAAAGAAAAAAAATTGATGGCCAGGCTGGCAGATTAGATAGAATAGAAGAAAGAGTAACAGAGCTTGAAGATAAGACTTTTTACATGTTAAAGACAGAAAGACAAAAAGAGAATTTAAAAACCTGGAGGAGTAAATGTGTGAGCTTTAGGACACTATTTAAAAGAGCAAACATTCTTCTTGGCATACCTGAGGGAGAAGAGCAACAGGTTGCTGGTATAGAAAACCTGTTTCATAAAGTAATCGCAGAAAATTCCCCAAATCTCAGGAAAGACATGGACATCCAGTTACTGGAAGCATTTAGAGCCCCAATTACTGATGATCAGTGTGAAAGTGCTCCACGACATATTATAGTTAAACTATCAAGAATACAGGACATAGAGTATTACAGTCTGTAAGAGAGAAGCACCAAGTCACATTTAAAGGCAAGTACATTAGACTAACATCAGATTTCTCAGAAGGAATGCTAAATGCCAGGAGGGAATGGAATAATGTATTTTAGTTTCTGAAGAAAAATAACTACCAACTAAGATTATTATATCCAGCAAGGCTGTCCTTCACAGCTGAAGGAGAAATAAAGACCTTCTATGACAAAGATAAATTAAAGGTTTGGTGTTTGTGACAACTAGATCAGAATTGCAAAAGTTGCTTAAGGATGTCCTACATTCAGAGGAGAAAAACTTTTGACAGATACTATAATTAAAATGTAAATGGCCAGGCATGGTGGCACACACCTTTAATCCCAGCACCTGAGAGGCAGGGGTTGGAGAATATCTGTGAGTTTGAAGCCACTCTGATACTACATAATGAATTCCAGGTCAGCCATGGCTAGAGCAAGCCCTAAATATCTTTTAAAAGTGAATAAATCCCAAAAGAAAATAAAGATCTACTCATGAGAACAGGAAAGCATCAACTATTACCAATACAGTAAAGAAGTCAAGACCAATAAGAGTAAATGAGCAACAAGATACATCCACTGCCAGCAGAAGAAAACAGCAAAATGGCCAGGTACACAGCATGTGCAGCTCTGAATGTAAATAGTCTCATTAGGACAGACTGGCTGATTGAAATACAAGACCCAACAAAAGACTGTAAGAGACACATCTTGCCTCTGTGGACATAAAACAGTGGAATGATGAAAAAAGAAAAATATACACAAATGTGATCCAAATGACAGCAGGAGATAGATTAACCAAACAGTCTAAAAATGTATTAGACAGCAGTGTGTTAAAGTATAGTAAGTTCATGTGCACCAAGAGGTGGAGCATCTACAAGGATTGACATGTGTCATCACATCAAATTTACTAGGTTCTCCCCAGCAAAGCAAGCACAGTGAAGAGTCTGTCATGTCTCCCATCTCAGGTGCAGCACCCCGTCTTATGTATAAGGAACTCAAAATCTATTCCAAAGGCCCTGAAGTCAAAACAGACACCTACGAAATACACCTGGCCTGCAAGCTGTGCATCATTCTTTCTTCAGTCATCAAATGGACACAGTGATACTTCTTTTCACTTGAGCTAGAATGGGCATGACCAAAACCATTATGTGGGTACGGTCTGTGTAGAATACAAACTGGAGGTTCCTCCAAACAGATATGTATTAGGAAATGAGGTTGGCTTACAAGAGATACCTCCACATGTGCTCATTGAGGAACTTCACAGGAGCCACACTGTGGAATCAGCCTAAGTGCCAGTCAGTAAAAGTGATGCAGAAGCCAGTGTCCAGCTGTTAGGAATGAGGTTCTGCCATTGTCATGAGTGTAGAATCAGAAGATGCTTTGTCGCCACACATGGAGGCAAGATTTCAAGTAGAAGTACTATTATGAACAAAGGCTCTGAAGGGAAGCAGAGAGAGGTCACAAGGGCAGGTGGACATGATCAATGCATGATATAGTCATGAACTGAAATTCACTGAATCCTATTTGTATAATTGTTGTAATAAATAACAAATGTGAAGAAATAAAAAAAATCAAGGAAATTGAAATGAAGTTAAGCATAGAACTGCATATGACCATGAAATAATTGAAAACAGGGATTGGAAAAATATCTGTATAATAATTTTCATTGAAGCTTTTTTATAATAGCCAAAAGAAATAATCTAAATGTCTAACAGATGATGGATAAACAATATATAGTGTGCCTATGCAATATATGAGTTTTAGCCATTAAGTGAATGAAGTTCTGATACATACTACCACTTGGATCAAACCTGAATACATTAAAGGAAATGCAATAAGCCAGTCACAGAAAGACCAACCACTGCTTAACTTCATTTGCATGAGTTATCTCAGATAGGCTTGAGAGGAATATATATTCTGCTCTTGTTTGGTAGAGAGATCAAAGGCCTAAATGCAAAAGCTAGAAGTATATAACCCTTAGAAGAAAATTAAAATGTAGAGCTTTATAGTCTTAGATAAGGTAAGAGTTTTTATATATTGCTATATATATGTATATATATGTATGTATATATGTATATATATGTATGTATATATATATCAAAGCATAAGCAACCAAAACTGAAAAAAAAACAGATAAATTGGCCTTTATCAAAATTAGAAAGTTTTGTGTTACAAAAAAACATAAGCAATAAAATATAAAGTAAACCCACAGAATGAGAAAATGTATTTATAAATTATATATTTGGTAAAGGTATAATATCTAAAACATAAAAAGAAATCTAACAATGATTATAACAAAGCTGTTTTTTAAAAAATATATTTTATTTATTAATTTGAAAGGAGGGAGAGAGAAGTTGGGTACACCAGGGCCTCTTGCCACTGTACATGAATTCCAGAAATGTGCACTACTATGTGCATCTGACTTTATGTAGTTACTTGGAAAGTGAACCCAGACCAGCAGGCTTTGCAAGCAAGTACTTTAACCACTGAGCCATTATCCCAGCCAAAAGTTATTTTAAGACGGACAAATGGTTAAAATAGATATTCTCCAAGAGAGGTACATAAACATTTGATAAACATATAAAAAGGAGTCCAACATAACTAGTAATTAGGAAAAGGCAACAAAAAGTAGTAACAAAAAGTTGGAAAAACTGGAGCCCTCATTCACTGCTATTGTGATTTTAAAATAATACATCCACTTAGAAAAATGTAGTTCCTTAAAATGCTAAACAAAGAGTTATCATGAGGCCTTTATTCTACCCATAGAAAAATTACCTAATTAAATGAACATACAAAAACATGTACAAAATTTCTATAATCAACATTCCTAATGTAAAAACAACTAAATTGACCATTAGCTGATAAAATGATAAATACAATTGGCATATCTATATCATGGAATATTATTTTGCAAGAAATTACAATGATTACTTCTCTTGTTTTCAGTCCATGAGGCAGGAGAGAATGTATTACTATGTATATGGTATATGTAGTGGGGTGAGCTGGGGGTTAGAATTTAGATAATGCCCAGCAAAAATTCCAATGCACCCCAAAATTAAGGAGTACCCAAATTCTTGTCTAAAAAGTTAAAGAATTAAAATCATAGACAACAAGATATTAAGGTATAGTGGGACACTTTATTATTTAAGGGAACATGGGGAGTTACAGAGTTCTCCAGCCACCAGTGTGGGGAAAACACATGGAGAGTTTAACAGAATTTATGCTGTTTAGCTAAACAAGTAGCAGCAGAAAAAGATAACAGAGGGCTCCCATCATGAGAAGGAGAGGTTCATGTGGGAAAAATCTGGAGCCTTCCCATCCCAGCTATTAGGCTGGGGTAGAGGTAGGCCTTACCTTTCTAAGGCCGGGAGATTCAGAGTCCTTCTGCTGCTCTGGCATATGGGGAAGAGAGAGGCTTTTTCCTAGGAAAGTTAATTTTAAGTTTCCCAAGGTGAGTCAGAGAGACAGCTGATTGGTTCATAGCTGACCAATCAGTTTTAGCACCTAGGTTTTAGCTCTAGATAGACACCTCCCACACAAAGGGAGGGTTCTCTGGAGAGTGCCTGAACCTCACAGTATATGTTTCTTTTTCGAAACCTAGAGACCCAGAGTAGCCATAGCCTTGGAAGCTATGGGTGTATGAGTATGGGCATTTGTTAAAGTTCACATGGGTGTTTCTTGGGGATAATGTACAAAGAACAGGAGTCAGAAGAAGGAATCTAAGGTCACTCTAAGGCCAGTAGAGGTGTAGATTAACCCAGACTAAATTAACTCCGACAGAGCAGCATGTTGTTTGACCATCCACTGCCGTTAGTACACAACCTGTGTTTTCCTACAAGGCAATCTCAGACTTCATGGTGCCAGCAGATTTCAGGAAGGTGTTCTGGCAATATGTGCTATGTTCAGCACCTGTTTCTTGCCCGCTGTCTATTGTCACATAGGTGTCTACATGGCTCTTTGGGAGTATCCAGCAGTCACTGAGGCAGTAACAAGAATGACAGAACATGGATGAACTATGAAAACACTATTCCAAGGAGAAGCCAATCACCACCTGAACATGCTACATGATTCCCTCTATGCTCAGCACTTGACACAGGCAAATGCAGACTGCTCAAGCCACACGACTCTCAGACACCGTAGGGACTGCTAAGGCACTAATGTAAGTTAGTGCTTTCCTAAGCTCAGAGGCAGGGGAGTTTTGAAGGACGGAAATGTTCTCAATTGGAGAGTGTCCATGGTAGCCTACTGTGTGAATGTGCTTGAAAATAAAAACTACAAAATTGTGCTTTTCAACTTGAAAATTGTATCTTATGCCAATGATAAAGCTTTTAAAAATAAGCAGGATGTACAGAGGGGTCAGCATTAATTGAGAGCAAGATGTGAGACAGAACAATTTGCTAGCAATTATGGTGTTATTTACAGCTCTGTTCTTTAGTTCTGGGCAAGTAGATTGTGGTAAATAAGCTGCTGCAACAGCTGTCTCTAGCTGAGCACTTGTTTTGTGCCAGATTCTCTCCTGGACATTTTACTGAGGAAATCCTTACAGCCATCCCAAGGATAAGGCATTATTAATTCATACATGCAGCTAATATTCAAGGAGCAATCACTATGCCCCGGTCATTTCATCAATGTAAGGATATAAATCTAAATAAAACAGACCAGCTGTAGGCCCTACTATTTCCTTTTCTGAGAAGTTGTTTGAACTCACACACAGGTATTACTGATTATTTACTCTTCTCTTCACACCGTCTCTGAGATTTGCCATCTAGACCTCATGTAGTTGAATCCTTGCGGTTTAAAGATCAAATGTAGACAAGAGTAAAAGCAGAATGAAAAAAAGAGAGATTTATAAAATGCAGTAGTGTATAGAAAAGACCAGTGATCTTTTATTTGGTGTGTTCTATAAGCTACAAAGTGGGTCGTATTTCAAACAGGCTTGTATTATCTTCTGTGCACATTTAAACAGAAGGCAGTGGCTGATTCTCCAATATGTCTTCTAGTACTCTATTTAGATCTCAGGCCTTTGGGGGTCTCTATACTGGGTATTTTGTATCTTTTCTGATGCATTTAGCAATTTCACTGAGAAAATAAAGGCAATTTTAAAGCATATACAGTTCACTTTTTTCCTTTTTTTTTCTAGGTAGGGTCTTGCTCTATCTAGCCCAGGTGGACCTGGAATTCACTGTGTAGTCTCAGGCTGGCCTTAAACTCAAAGAGATCCTCCTACATCTGCCTCCAGAGTGCTGGGATTAAAAGTGTGCACTACCACACCCAGCTAAACTGGACACTTGTAATCAATGGGTTTTATTATTATGTAAATATTGGCAAAGCATAGTTGTTTTCCATTGAGTTATTCATCTCTTTTCTCTTGCTTTTCTGTACTGATGAATGCGGCTTGAGGACGTTAATTCTATGAGGTGTAGGCATGCTGTGCTATAGCTTCTAATGTATGGCTGGAAAACGTAACAGAAATCCAGCCAAGCTTGCCAACTAAATTGCAGTCTGATGCTGCCTCTTCAGCACAGGCATCTGTACCCATAGCTCTGCAACACAGCAGCCACGTGGTGGAAACTGTGTAAAGGGGCACAATTGTGTTTAAACATTTAATTACTATTATTTTTTCATTTTCACCTTTTGACCCAGAAGTGTAAGGTCACTGTGCTTTTGTATCACTGCTTCCTTTGTTTTGTGGTAAGAAACGTAATTGTTAAGGTATAGAATAGGTATATAACTGATGTCTTCATAAAAAAATGGTATTATATTTGGCCATGAGACTTAGTCCATGTTTTCACTGTATGGCATATAGTAATATGAACTATATATTATATCCTCTCTATAATTCACAAACACACACACACATGATCCAGGATTAAGGTTGGGACCAATATTTATTATTTTAGATATTTTATGTTTTATATACATGTTTGTTATTCTACATAAATTAATCTAGATATTTTATGTAAATGTTTTTTTCATTGGATTTTTTTTTTCAGAATTCCTCTCTAATAAACAAACATAGCTCAGAGAGTTTGGGAAAGTTGTTCAAAGTCTCACAGCCAGAAGTTGTCAGGCCCAAGATTTGGTCTGCACAGCCCACATGCCCCATTCAAGTTTCTGCTGCATGTTGCTAATCACTTCCTCTCCATTCCTGGGAAATCTAAAGTTGAACTCCAACTGTGCCATTTTCTTGGTATTTCTGCACAAATATGCGCCATGACTTTTTGAAAAGGTGGATGATTGACATGGTAGTACTCACAGTAATGGCATTTAAGAGAAATTAGTGCATCTCCTCCCTGTGCTGTGAAAATTATTTTTCTATAATGGTTTCCATTAAGGAATTTCTTGTAATTTTCAACTGAAATGAAGATGGAAGGCTCCCCTTATCCTTCTATTGACACAACTCAGCAGGAGTTACCTATCAGGAAAGCAGGCCAATCTGCAGAGGGGGCCAAAGTCAGTGGCTGAGGAGATCAGATGGCTTTTTGGAAGTGGCCCCAGAAGTCTCAGATTGAAGACCAAAGTTAGGAGCTCAAGGAACAGGTAACAGAGGCCCAGAAGCCCCAGGACCTTAGCTTAAGGCAGACGGTGCCCCTCAGGAGTGAAGCTTGTCACAGTCGGCATCTGCTGGGAGCCTTCCTCCCTTCTGCTTGGCTCTCTCCCTCTTCCTTCCATTTCTCCACTTTATTTTGCCCACTGTGGGCATTTACACCCCTCCCCCTGCAAAGTATCCGAAGGTTCTTCTCTAGAAATATGAGAGACCTCAGGCAAAAGTCTAAATTGTTGCGTTAGAAACTTTCCACAGTCAAAATAACATCAGAGCAGCAGTGATAGCAGATGCAGCGGGTTTACAAATAGCTTAAATTTCTCTTCACTTTTTTTCTCTGACTGAGGCAGCTATCGTCCTCTGTACCTAGATCTTGATCTTGGACTTTCAACAGCCTCTAGAATGGTGAGAGAATGTTTGTTGTTTCAGTACTGAATTGAGTAATATGTTACTTGCAGATTAAGTCATCCCCAATGACATAGTTCCTTAGTAGCCATAGAAGACAATTCTCCTCACCCCGCACCCTCCATGGTCTTGTCACGCTTCTCAATCGCCTCTTATCTCATAATTTCTGCGTTATGTGTGTTCTGTCATCTTAATGTGATTTATAAGATTGTTAAAAGCAGAGAAATTATATTTGTATTTGAACAGAAATGCTGTTCCTTTAACAGTGGGTACAATGACTCGATTCATTAAATATTGATTAAATTCCTACAATGTCTCAGGCTGAATATTTGTGTTACCGCACAATTCACAAGTTGCAATCCTATCCCACAGTATGATGGCATCACTAAGTAAGGACTTTCAGTGGTGATTAGGTCACTCAGTTGATCCTTCATGATCAGGTTAGTCCCTCATTGAAGAGATCTCTATAGATTCAGCTTGATATGACTGTAACTATATTGAGTAGTAACCACCACAATTGCCCCTAGAAGAAACTTAGTTGGTTTTTCTATGGTCTTGCAGTAAAACAAAGACAAATTATTAGAGTGGTATGTGGAGATTTACATCCAGTCTCTGGATTTGGGGATACCAGCTTCAGATAAACCAGGCCCATTACCGCTGGAGTGAACTCACTTTGTTCCATCCCATAACTACCTCCCTTTTTGTGACCCGAATTGCAGAGATTCAACTGTTCTCGCAGTAACATAAGACCACAGTTCTGTCAGTAACTTCCTGAGTTAGTTGCATTTGGTACAATCCTAGGTCTATCTGCCTCTCTTTCTCCAACCTCACAACACTTAGGGGTTGGTTCTTATATATGAGAATGATTTGGTTTTAAACAAGACTCCAGAGAGTTCTTACCCCAAGTGATGATGCAAAGCGATACCAGGAGTCTGAAATCTTGAACAGATCATAAGTTGTGATCAGAGCCCAGCTGTGCTTAGATACTGACCTTGGGCTTTTAGCAGCCTCTAGAATGATGAGACATAAATGCTGTTTAACTCACCTGCTCTGCGGTAGTTTGTCATAGCAGCTCAAAATGACTAAGACAACACCTTGTTTATAATTTTGTTCACAGAGTAAATCACACAAAAACAGAACTGACAGGTCCCTCTCCAGCAGCATGGCATGCCGTGCTCAGTCTCTTAAGTCTGCCCCTTTATAGCAGAGCTACACAGAGGCTCTCATTCCAGCTTTGCTTCTGGAGTGAGCTGCCTGTGTGTCCTTGGTGGCACTTTGAATGGTTCAATGGACCGTTGTTAAAGGGGCCAGCACAGGTCTCTCCCCACACTGTGTTCCATTTAAAACTGTGTGCTCTTAGGCCCAGGAGTTAGCTGTGAGGAAGTGATTTTTCACTGAAGCACTGTGAATAAATCATGATTCTTGTTTATCTGTATGTGTACGCACATCCAAAGCTGTGAATGTGCTTTTGTTTTATATCCTTAGATTGTTTTGCTTTATTCCTGTTAATGAGAGCTTTAATATTTCCCTCAGACCTGGTCACCGTGAGAATAATGGGGATGCCTTTTGTTTCTTTGCTTTATAAAATAAGTAGTGTCATTAGTATAAAATAAATTTGGTTTTCAATTCATTTCAAGTTGTTATTTAAACATCCTGCCAACATCCTTGCCAAATACCTTTCAGGGTCCAATCCATCTTTATTCTCTAGCATTACAATAAGGACTCGGATCTTGTTACTAGGGAAAATGTCCACTGAGGGAAGCTGGGGCCAAACATTCTCCAGGCCAAAAAGAGATTGCAGAACCACACAGAGCTTGTAACCTGGCAGTGGTTGGCAGGTGTTTTAAAAACAAATCAAGTTTGGAAACCAAAAAGTAAAACAGAAACATATTAGAGAATCTCAAGAGAGCTAAGTTTTCTATGTAATAAATGGGAAGAATATCCTTCTTTCCTAATAAAACTCCTGCCACCTCTCTGGCTGCATTCCCCTTGGGACAAAGTGAGGTCTAACTCAGTGCCGTGGGACTACAAGCTGGTCGAATATGGCAGGGACAGAGCACCACGTTGGAGAGAGGAGTACATGGAAAATGGAGACAGAAGGAGGGGCCGAAAGAATCATGAACCCACATGTACTTTGCACGTTAATGATATCAACATTTTACCTGTTCACGGAAACATGGGCCAAATACCCAGAGGTCAACAATATGTGTGGAACATAGGAGTAATTTATTTTTTTAATGCAGCGAGAGAAACAATCTCTTGCCTGAAATTTCCAGAAACATTATTTAAAGAGTGATTGTTTTGTTTGAATGACATAGGTAACTTGGCTTTTCTCTATTTGATTCAATAGATTAGACTTTAGGAGCTCAAATCAGTCATTGCTCTATTATAGGAATGCAATATAGATTTAATAGTTAAGTTTTAAAATAAAGGAACTAGTCAAATGAAATCCTTACCATTGGTATGTCAGCATGAACAACTCAGTAGCCATCCAATAGGCAGTTACACCTAGGTTTTAAGCACAGTATACTCTAACAGCAACTGCTTTAAATCACCTGACAAAGGATCCCGGGGCACCGCAGAATGTGCCTGGCAATGGACATGGATGACCACTGCACCAAGTGTATTCACCTTACCCCAAGAACCCCAAGTTTCTACTGTTTTTCAACTTGCCAATGTTGGAACTCCCTCTTGTCCAGCAAACTTCTTTCAAGGTTCAAGTCAAATACAACATAATCTTGGAAATATTCCTACTTTTCTAGATTCTCATCACCTTCCCTTTGTGCTTAGATAGCCTTTTGTTCGTGCTTTGCTTGAAAACATCCCAACAATTTATGACTTTGATTCACTTCTCTAATCACAGATTCACAAGTAGAGATGATGAGTTATTCATACTCCTTGAGCCAGTGCCTGGCAAGACAGAACTGCTTACTGGTGTGAACCAATAATTGTGACGGTATGTGCTTTCTGCATCCAGTTAGCTTTGACAACTAGGAGGAAACTGTATCACCTTTGACCTGGATGCTTCAAGTCAATGTCACACAAATGGACAAGAGAGTATAGATTTGCCTCCAGAAAAATGAGGATTATCCTGTTTCTCTATTATATAATTTATTCACTTATATACCCTGTGTTGTGGGGCTGGGTGGATAATGCTAGATAAACCTGAACCAGGTGATAAGACCCAATTGCTAAAGACACTGAACATGGGAATCAAGCTGGAACTGAGAAGAAAGCTTCCTCCTGGCTACCTGTCATAATTCTGGACAATGCTATGTAGGCTGTTGGGGGAGAAAAGTCATCAACACAGTCTTTACCTGGCAATGGACCCTATGAGCCACACAACCAACAAACCAAACAAGATGTGCCCACTGGCACAATAGTGGTATGGTTTTATGAGGGTAAAAACCTGATCTCTGATTGGCTGTGATGTATGCTACATGGAAGGGAACTCATCCCCCGTAATGAAAACCTAGTTAAAAGCCTATAACTGGGAGGGACATAGGCCCTAAGGGAAAGCTACTATGATCATTTGGCTAAATGCATATGCTGTTACCGTCACATTGCCCTCTAAATGTTTATGTTTCTGCCCATAGTTTAGTGCTGCTTTCACCTTTGGTCAGAGAAGCTTCTTTTTGCAGATAGCAGTGGCTATTGGGGAGAATCAAAATTCATGAAAGTGCTGAGAATAAGCGACTGTTGAGTGCTCAGCAAGAAATATCTCTATCATGCCCTCTGAGGCTCAGGAAACATTATGGATGAGGGGGTCAGCAAGAATATAAGAGATACAGGATGGGGAAGAGTGATTTTGCAACGTTGTTTTCTGGACATGGTGGCCATTGGATTCATGACCTCATGGAAGCAGTTGTTACCTGCACAAGGTCTATGAAATATCAGCCCATCAATATCCCATGATGTAGGATGGAGGAGGGAAAACAGTAGAAGAGGAACTAGTTAGTAAGAAGCAGGGGTTCAATAAAAACGGGTCAGAAAGGCCAATCAAAGAAGGTAGTGGAAGGGGATTATGATCACAATTATGTGCGTGAATAAAAATTGTCAATAAAACATTTAAAAAACAAAAAAGCACACTCATTTACTTTATGTTTTATGAGTCATGGTTTTAATTTTTAAAAGGGTGAATAAAATCTTCAGAATGTATCACTGGAAGATTATAGTGAGTATTTCTCATAAAAGAAAATCACAAAACATGTGTTCTCTTCAATCTTGCACTTTCATGAAAAAATAGATGGGAGGTGTTTTCCCTATAGTAGGGATTTTAAAATGAAGAAAATCTGTGAGTTCTCTGTGTGTGTTTCCTGCTTGGAGTGGCTGTAGACATATCGAGTCATTAGCCACCATATTGCCTACAAGATAACCCTGGTTGTTCATCCTACATAGCTTCCCAGCTAGCCATAATAGATGAAACCATTCAACTGCAATGGACCCTAACCTAGAAATTTGTTTGATTCTTGACTTTGACAGTAGTTTAATGAAGTATAGCTTGGGTGAACTCTCTTCTGTCCTAATCAATAAATATGTGGTTCCTTCTTATCCACTTGATCTTGCTGCTGTCTGGGACACTTTTTTCAGGAAGTCCCCAAATGAACTTCATTTTGTGAGATACTGGGGTTTTCCATCTTTTCTTCTCTCTTGCATACACCTTGGACCCAGTTCTCATAAACTGGGACTGTGCTGTTCTGGAACACTTGTGTATTTACATTTCCATGTTGTGTTGGCTTTTCTTACAGAAACTGTCACTGTGACTTTTGGATTATGATCACCTTAAAGGATAGGAGAATAAAGTGTAGCTATTCTTCATGTAACTTGATCAATATGTAGAGTAGGGAGGGTAATCAGGGACCTACAGTGAAATTTGGTCTATAATTTAAACAGTGAAGTCATTTCACATAATGAAACAACTCTACCATGAAAATATCCTGTTCAGTACTAAGAAGATGGCTCAGTGGTTAAGGGAGCTTGCTTGCAAAGCCTGTTGTCCCCAGGTTCTATTACCGTACCAACCATATAAGATGGACATAAAAAGTGGTGTAAACATCTTATGTTCATTTGAAGCATCGAGAGGCACACATACACACACACACACACCACATGCAAATAAATAAAACCTAAAATAGAAAACAACATACCAATAATTGAATCAATGAAAAAGATGACAGAAAAAGAGAACTCACCTTCACACATGGCTTGACATTTATGAAGAAGTGAAAATTTGAAAATGAAAGAAAATCACAAATGCTTATTTTTAATCCTACTTGATCCATGTTTCTCTATTAAATCCCAGCATAGCCAAAGTTGGTATTTGCATCTCTTTGCACTTAAGTTGTAATTTAACACTCAGAAAACCTTTGAAATGGCACACTTTCTTCTTGTTCCTAGACTTTTCACTACACCCACTTACAAACATGTATACATAGTAATATACAAACAACATACACACACACACACACTGCATCATTTCAGCTGGTAACATTGGATAGGGGTTGAAGTAGACTAAACATTTTAGAAGCGTTCCCCCATACATGATTATCTTTTATGCTGTTGCCACAACTTCGTGATCATGGTATCTCCCATGTCAGGTAAGTATTATTGCCACATACTAAAAATATTAGAATATATTGCTTCATTTGTTTCATATTCATCCATGAATTATAGCACATGGAGCCATTTTAGTTATTTCCTAAAATGTTGGTGGGGAGTTGTAGGCACAAATCATCCCAGTTACTTGCTCCTGGCCTCTGTCTATGTGACCGCTGGTCATGACCATTCCATGCTTCCTCCTGTTGGCTAAGAATCATCTCAGACACTTGTGATGACCCCTGTACAGTTGCTGTCTCAGGATCCCTCATGCTACTGTTTGTGAGGACTGCTAGAAAGGCCCATCTCTTATTGTTTTGTCTGTAAGGACTCTTGAGTGTTATTTTGTCTAAGGACCCCTCAGATGTTCTCTCTTGACCATGTCTCTGATCACATAGCAGAGAGCCATCTCCCTTTGCTCTCTCCTGTGATGACCTCCAGGCACTACCAGCTAAGGTACTCTTTCCTATCACCCTGGCTGTGCTGGCCACTGAATACTAGCCATTTCATGGTCTCTCTTCCTTCATCTTAGACTCCACATTTGACTGGTCTTTCATAATTGCTGTGTATGCCGCCTCTTTTTGTCCTGTCTGTGATGTCCACTGGATGGGGCCAGGTCAAGAGCAGCCTCCTGATCCCTGACTAAGGTGACCATGACATCTCTCAGGAATTGCTTCTGAGTAGCACAGACACATCAGATGTCTTCCTTTGGTCACAGTATAAATGAGTGAATCACACTTTATGCTTCTGGTCCTGTTTGTCTTGACCCAGGTAGACAAACTTTTTGGTCCATTTCAAACCAAATGTTCCTAGATCACACACATGATGAAATTTCACTGCCAGCACTTTTCCATAACTCAATTTATTTCCTAAAGCTGACCTAGTGTGAGCACTGTCTTTGCACGCCGGTGGCAATGCTATTTGATTCTCAAGGCACTAAGTTCCTCAGCTGTGGACATTGATTACCTTGAGATTCCGCACGGTGTTCTTTGGAGGGACTATAAAAATGTATTTGATGAGTACTTGAGACATTGATGTGAAAACCACAGGTGTGATAGCTAGGTTGCACTGATCTCAGTAGAATGTACATAGAGGTGGAAAATACAATTGAGGCTCTTAGAAAGAAGGAAACAAAGCGGAAGTCCCCTCTTGGTTTTATAGCAATGTCCTCTGTATTGGTTACTAGTTACATAAGAGAAAAGGACTTGGACACTTTATTGAACTTGGGCAAAATCAGGAGACAATGAAGAAATCAAACTATGATAAAAATAAAACCACTAAAAAAAAGAGTGGGAAAGGTCAAGTTGTTAAGCTGCCAAGTAATCAAACACTAAATAAAAATGAAAACGTCAAGTGGGACAAAAAATGTTTAGGAGATTTCCTTTTCTCTCCCAGTAGGAAGTGTGGTCAGCCTACTCATGGCCTCATACTGTGTTCCATGTCAGTGGTCTGTTTACACCAGCTATCGTTGTTCAGCTTCCCCTGGCAGCTTGTGTAGTGTCTTCCAGCATTGCACTAACTGCGATCCGGGATCTGGTTACCATTCCAGACCTCGAAGAGTCTCTCTATGCTGAACAATGGTATTCTGTGGATTCTTCAGCAACAGGGTTTTGCCTCAGGCCTGGGGAGGGCATTCAAGAGCCTTGACAGAATTCTGTCTTGTTTTTGTAACCTCATGGGTCACTTTGGTCAACAGCTCAGTGAGGGAAGGAACCAGTGGCTGGGACCTGGGGCTGTCAGACTGCTCAATTGTTCACAGACTCAGACTTTCTCCCCTACTACTCATGGCCCCTCTTACCAGTTGACACCCTCTACTTACTCTCTAGGTTATAGTATGCTCGTGAGAATTTTATGATTTTGAACCTAATTTGGTTTGGCCTCATGTTTGAGCCATTTCCCTCCCCCCTTCCCTTACCCCACATTTATAACCTCTCAGTTCTTTCTACTAGTCTGCATAAGAAAAATGGTTATCCTGGTTATGGACCGCTTATGAGGGAGAGTATGCGGCGTTCCATTCTCTGTTCTTTTGAGTGTTCGCTTAGTAAGATCTGCTCGAAGTCAGACCATTTTTTTCCTAAATTTTGATGTGTCATTTTTCCTTTGGTCAGAGAAGCTTCTTTTTACAGATAGCAGTGGCTATTGGGGAGAATCAAAATTCATGAAAGTGCTGAGAATAAGTGACTGTTGAGTGCTCAGCATGAAATATCTCTATCATGCCCTCTGAGGCTCAGGAAACATTATGGATGAGGGGGGTCAGCAAGAATATAAGAGACACAGTATGGGGAAGAGTGATTTTGCAGCATTGTTTTCTGGACATGGTGCCTCTTGAGCTTTTCCAGTGTAAGGGATTCTCGGGCTATTGTCATTGCTGGTATTTTGGAAGGAAGGGAAGAGGTATAAGATTGGACATTTCTGCTGTTTATTTTGAAAAGGAATTTTTAATTGCTCAAGTCTGCTCTGTCTTTTAGAAAACATTAAATTAATTCACTTATGCCGATTTTACATGTTTTTTCAGTGTATTCTTAAGTATTTTATCATTTTCACTATGATCACAAATAGAGCCTTTTCCTAATTGTTATTGACTTAGTATGTGAAGGCTATTGATTTCTGTAGACGGTTTGTCATTGATTTTCTAGACTTTCCAAAGGAGAATTTCATCTATTCTGCAAATTGTTCCTTTTTAAAAAAATAATTCTTATGCTTCTTGTTCTTGCTATTGTTAAAATAGTACTAAGATTTCTTATTAAATAAAATGTGTTACTACCTCTTCCATCAATTCCTATTTTCTTGAACATTTTCTTCAATATTGTATGTCAAACTTAATGAAAACTTTTAAGCACCTGTCGACATAAGCACATTATTTTTACCTTTATGTCTATTAATAAGGGTTCTATTATAGTATTATAGTATTTAAGGGTTCTAACATTGATTCACTTTGCAATTTGAATATATATCATTCAGTTACTGTTGTTTTCCTGCTAAAGTATGAGATTCTGTTTGTTAGTATTTTAATACTTTTGCATGGATCCGTATAAACATTATAATTCTCTCTTGTTTTGCATGTGGTCTTTTGAAAACCAGTTACAAATTTTAACCCTAGACCTGCTTCAGCTTTTCTTAACTTTCAGAGCCATGGGCAGCTTATGGAGCTCTGGATGTTCTGGCCTCTTAATGTTGGTGGAATTCCCCTATGGGGCAGCCTAGGCTCAGTGTCTCCTTTGAAGTTGTTTGCTTGCCTATGTGCTTGTTTGCTTTGAGAAAGGTTCTCATTATATGTCCAAGGCTATCCCCAAACTCTTGTTGCTCACACTGCCTATTCAAGAATCAGTGGTCTCACTCTATTTTCTTAATTCTATGGATTTTAGTTGCATTTTTGCCACTTTGTCAAAATATAGAAACATGTGATGGTTGAATCGTTGTCACCTTGTCAGATTAGGAATCAAGGAACAGACATCTCTTGTGTGTGTCTATAAGGGTGTTTCCAGGGTTGATTGATTAAGTTAGGAAGACCTTCCCTTAGAGTGATTGGCCCTTGAACTTTGAGAGAATATAGAGAGCCTTTAGCCTGTGTCACCTGCTGGCGTGTGCATCTAACCCTGTCCTTCACAGACTTTTGAGCACAACTTCAGCAGTCTTCCAACATGGACTGAAGTCCAGGAATCCTTCAGGCTCTCAGGGCCTGATTGGGCATGCTGTAGCAGCCAGCTTCATGGACTGAGTAGCTTGGCAGGTTCTCTGTGTGCAGAGGGTAATTAATGTAAAGATGTGAGTGTGGGAAGCCTATGTCATCAATCAGTGGCCAGAGCATAAAAAAGAGCATATTTCATGTCAATTAAAAGTAAAAGCAAAGATACTTCAAATAGAGGGGTAGTTTCCAAGTACACTCTGGATGATGAAGCTGAAACCCACATACAGTCACCCTCCTACCAATCCCCTAACGTGTTGATTAGAAAAAAATGTTCATCACATATAGTTGCATTACAAGACATTTCTTGGTGGGTTAAGTAGCAAAAGGAGACTTACTGGCTGTATGGAGGTCTGAAAGACTTTCTGGGAGGGATGAACAGAAGAACTAATCTAATAATCAGACGTAACCTATGGAGTTACTAGGTAAAATATTTCATTTTTATTGTTTTTTTTTCTGTTCAGATCTGAGAAGTCTTGTTAGACATCTCATTAAAATGTTTGATTCTATATTGAAGATTTTATAGATATTTCAGAAACACAAGAAAAATCTATTTACTTCTATAAACAATAGCTGATAAATTGTAGGGTAGTGAGAACATCTGTATAAATTGGGTCCAATGGTACATGATTATAATATAAGCAGTTGGAAAGCTGAGGCAAAAGGATCTCATGTTCCAAGCAAACCTGAGATATACAGAGTAAGTCTCTGTCTCAAAGAAAGAAGGAAAGAAAAAAAGAAAGAAAGAAAAGAGACTAACATAGATGAAGGTAGATATAGATGATATGCAGGTAGTACCTAGGAGGCAGGGAAGAATGGAATCTAGTCACTGTCCAGCTACTATGTGAAGGACCTTCTGTTTAAGGCAGAACAGAGAAGAGGACAAGAAGGTGTCAACAAACACCCATACAACAGGATAGATATACGATGAATTTGTCCTGTCCCCTTAAAATGAAAGTATGCCTAGAGAGGAGGTTACTTGGAAACATAATAGACAAACAAGCACTTGAGAGATAGGAGATGGGAAGATAAAGATATTATAATATAATAAGAGATAGATGTTTGACAATTGTCCCCAGTCCCAAGTACAGAGCTCCTAACACCCTAAGAATTTGAGTGACAGGGACAAGAGGGCATCTTTTCTTACTCAAATAATCCCATTGAAACCATACTTGGCTCTATTCTCTGAGGTGACTAGAAGTTCAGTCTTCTAGAAAGCAGTAGGATGGGGTCTAGCTGTAGGAAGGAGGAGCCAGCCATGTGATACAGAGGGCTGGAATGCTCATCTTCACCGGCCCATCTCCTTTGGCACTAGATATTTAATTTAATCACAGATAATAAGGATTCCATTAATTATGTATATAATAGGACTTGGGGATTTCCTGAGTTGGTGTTGCAGTCAGCTTTCTAGTTGCTTCGCAGAAAGAACCCAAACAAAAGCTGCTTGTGGAGGAATGGGTTTATTAGGCTTACTGACTCGAGGGGGAGACTCCATCCTGGCAGGGAAAACAATGGCATGAGCAGCGGGGTGGACATCACCTCCGCCATAGCACTGCAAACAATGGCAGGAAGGTGTGCCAAACACTGGCAAGGGGAAGCTGGCTTATAACCCCCATAAGCCTGCTCCCAACAACACAGCTCCAGTGAGGAGCAAACTGCTGTCAGCTGAGGATCTACCAATCAGAACACGTTCATTTGTTTGTGGGGGACACCTGGGTCAAACCATGACAGTTGCTGAGCATATGGAAGTACTAGGACAGTCACAGTCAGAGGAGGTTGGAGGCTCTATGCCACCCTCTTATATCTTTTCCTTTGCATCTCTGCCATTTGACTATTTCTGAGCAGTATCCTTAATAGCACACAGTTAGTACAAAATAAACTATTTTCCTTAGTTCAGTGAGCCATTCTAAAAATTATGAATCCCAATAAGGGTGTGGTAGAACCCCCAATTTGTAGCTGTTCATTTAGAAGTACAGGAGGTTTAGGACTTACAATTGTTGTGTGAGGTGGGGCAGTCTTATGAGATTGAGCCCTTCATTTGTGACATTTGATGTCAACTCTGCTTTTCAGTTGGCCATGGAGTGAACAGTTCTTTTCTACCATCATGAGGCCCAAACAACAACCACAGAACGAACCTTCTGAAACTGACCTAAAGTAAAATAATTCTTCCTTTATGGTGTTTTTGTTAGGTTTTTGGTCACAGATATACACAAATAACTAATGTAGGCACATAGTCTCCTTGGAGCATTGAATAATTGCTTGATATAAAAGTTATCTAAGAGATGAGCCACCACAGTCATATTGTGGAAGATCCATATGGAACCCTGCAGAGAAGGACGGGATGAACAAGGGACCCATAGCCACAGCCATTCAACCAACTCAGGATAAGCCTAATATGTTTGTGTTTTTCAGGATACAACGAGAGAGATGTGGCCCATCTAACCTTACCAACCAACCTTAGGCCGATGGATGAGATCCTGACAAGAGAGGAGCCACCACAGTCATATC
>PVHP010028865.1:9749-22906 GCA_004024765.1 Zapus hudsonius | reverse complement strand
AGGGCTGAAGAGATGGCTTAGCGATTAAGGCGTTTGCCTGCAATGCAGAAGGACACAAGTTCGATTCCCCAGTGCCCATATAAAGCCAAATGCACAAGAGGGCGCATGCATCTGGAATTCATTTGCAGTGGCTAGAAGCCCTGGCGCTCCTATTCTCTCTGTTTCTCTGTCTGCCTCTCTCTCTCTCTCTCTCTCTCTCTCTCTCTCTCTCTCTCTCTCTCTCTCTTTCAAATAAATAAATAAAATGGGTTTTTTTTGGTTGTTTTTTTTTTTAATATTTATTATCCATTATGAGTTACATTATTTAGTGGGCAAACCATGCATTGTTATCCTGAATTCCCCACTTCCTGTTTTTAAAAAATGATGTGGATAAAACTGAGCTTTTCAAGAAAGCTTGAGGACTCATGGAGAATCGATCAAAGAGGGAAGGAGGTTAGAATCGTACCCCATGACATGGCACAGGCTACAAAGAAGAGCTGTTTCTCAGGCTCTTTCACAGGTAGAATCTATAGACTCTGCTACCTGACCAAATATGGAAACTTAATAGTTAAAGACATCAAGGAACTTACAGAAAGTCTTAGCCTGGACTTTCGGGTGTTACATGATGCCACAGAATTGACCAGAGTAAGTACTAAAGAACTCAGCCTAGGGCAGAAAATGTTTGCATTTAAGGTTGTTAAAGCCTGAGGCAGCAGCCAGATGAACCTTGTCAAGGTTGACATCCAAACTATCTAGAAACTTCTTGAGATAAGTAAAAACAAAGATTTGGAAATCCTGTATATAAACAGTTGTTGGACAACTTGTAGGTTTAAGATCAGTCATAATTATATCTACATTGAAAAGTCTTCTGTAGCTAAATCTTAACATACAAAGAGTTGGCAAATCAACATCCAAAAAAGTTTAAGAAAAACTAGCATCTTAAAAACAATGTAAAATTTATTGATAGTCTTGAATATATGAATATGGTAATGATAAAATTAACATTTTTGTCCTTAGTACCAACTAAATTGAGCTAATAGGATAAGTACATTAAAGCATTAAAATGATTTTCATCTCTTTTAAATGAACATTATAAATATACCTGGTGTGTTAGGTCATATATTTCATGCATATGTGTTTTCAGTTTAGTTTTTGTATTTGTATATATATATTAGTACATTTCCATGTTTGATATCTTACTTTGTGAACAAAACATATTTAGCTTTCTTAGGTTGGGTTTCCCTATTTTAGCTTTTTTGAGACCTCATTTAATTGTTCTGAATCTGATAGTTTCAGACCTGTTGAATAACTTATTTCTTTAAAAACAAAATTTGGATTTATAAAATGTATGTTTTTAATTATAAATGTAGAGATATTAGAAAACTAATAGATATGATGAATATTGTACTTTCAAACTACCTTAATCATTTAACATGCTATAGCAATCTTCCATATTCATACAGTTTTTAAATGACACAAACCAAAATCATTGTTAAAATAGAATCAAAAAATACAAGAGTGGACCCTTCAGAGAATGAATTTCACAGGCCTTGTCCAGTCAGGAGTTATGTAGGGAAATCATTAACCTGCTCTCCTTTCTTTCCCCCTCCTCTTTGGTTTTGTTTTTTTGTTTTGTGGTAGTCTGACCCTTGGTTATCATTACAGAGCTATGGAGGTGCAATGAGACCCCCACTGAATGCTTTAGGTGGCCCCGGGATGCCTGGGATGAACATGTAAGCAGACCGCTCTATTATTCCGTTTGGTAAAGTCTTCTATTCACTTTCGTAATAACAAAATCTGAGTGTGTGTAAAGATGATCTGAATACAGCCTTAGCACTTGCTTCATTTTCACAACATAATCCCATGTTCTTCCTTGCAACCTTTAATTTATTTTCATTTTTCAGGTAACATAAATCACCTTTAGCCTGTTTCTTTATAATCATGTCTTCATGTAGAATCTATACAAAACTATAAAGAGATGTTGGCCAGAACCATGTCTTAATTCTACAGAACTAGATAACTTCTTTATATGAATTTTTACTTCATGTTAATAGATTCATATTGATTACAGTGAATGGAGTTATTGATGCATAAATATATGTCATTATCTGTATGTCAACAACAGTTTTTTCTGCTAGTATGTTCTATAGCAACGGACTTCCCATGGAAGAGAAAACAGAGTTACACTGCATAACCTTTCCAATCCTAAAGAGCAGTTTCTTTCTATCATCCAATGGAAGGCAGTCTGTTAAAGAATATGTATTTATTTTGTCTCATCCACTTGTCCTAAAAGACCCATATACACTAGATATTTTTACACTTTTACTAATTTGTCAGAGGAGCAGTTGCATGATGATGGCTAAATAAAGCTTCTCAGAAATAATTAAAGTGTTCCATGAGGGGTTGCAAGATGTCTCCTCAGATTTACTTTCCATCGATCTGTGTTTTAGCTCTTACATATTAAATGAAACAACTCTGCCTTCATGTAATGGCATTGAAGGTGGGTTTGAAATAAGCTCTTTGATGTATTCAGAGTTTTTAAGTTTCTGAAACCATTTTCATTGGATACAGTTTTTGCTAAAACTGAAAATAGGTTAATAAGTAGGTACCAGCCAGACTCAAAACTAACAGATCAGGGAGAAAAGTAGGTCAAATTTTCCTATCACATCTTTTTACTTTTAAAATAAAAATGGATAGACATGAAGATTGACTCTTCTTGAATCCCTCAAAGGCTGAGCCTTTTATTAATGATTTCTTCAAAAAGAGTGAATGAAGCTTTGTCAGAACCTAAAGCTCTTACCAGTAGGAGAGGACAGTGGAATGTATAAAATTTCCCTATCTGAGAGTCTATTTTAAAATGTCATCGTAGACTTGAATAAATTTTGATTATTATAGCCAGCCCAAATTATCAATAAATGCATATAAAATATCATTATATGACCTGACATTATAATTGCGCATATGAGCAACCTAAGATAAACTTGGTTTTTCTGGTATAGAGAAAAAGATTGTTTACATGTGACTTGAGAGATTTAAATAGTTGCTTAAAATTATCTAGGTCTTTTCTCATATGCTTAAGCATTTACATATGAGTATGCAAATCCCTATATAATAAAGAATAAACATTGCTGAACTTTTAAATATTTTAGAACATTTTACTAGTAATATAACCTCTAGTCTCCTGATGAGTTCTTGAGTCCTACAGACTCGTTACTATTTCCTATTTCCTTTAATTTTTAATCTTTTACAATTTCACATTTTTCTATAAATAGGGATTCTTTCAAAGACAGTGAAAATATTTGTGACTTTATTGATATAAATTTTTTACCTGTTAGGCTGTTTAAAATTTAAAAGAAAAGACATTAGAATATTGTTACCTTAAGCTCTGTCTTTAAACTGTTTAACTAACTAAACTATTTGTGAGCTACAAGTAATTGGGAGAGACCTGCCTGAAACCTGGAGGATTTTTCTTTGTCTTGTCATCCTTCTTATGTTCCATGAGAATATAATAACAATAAAAATATCCAGTCCTAGCCACTCAAGTAATTAAATATGATATGCTATCTGGCCACTGTATCCCTTTACTCAGACTAAACCATTTAAAACAAGCATATTTAGCTTTGTTGTTAAGTACTGGCTACCTCCATATGTAATGATTACAATCTTCATATTTCCATGCTCTCTACTCAGGAAAATTACAGTGTCAACTAAAATTTAATGTTTATTTTCAATATTTCTAACACTAATATTGTATCTGAACAATTGAAAACTAAATTTTAACTAAAGTAGAATTTCAAAGAAGCCAAATTGTGATAGACATTTTCATTCAAAATGATGTTTACATCATAGATGAGAGTTTACTTGCTTATTAATACTGATGATGGCTTTCAAAAGGAGTGGAAACTACTGAGTTCCATTGTCCTATTAAAACTGCTAATTTTAAGCCAAGCATGGTGGCACACACCTTTAATCCCAGCACATGGGAGGCAGAGGTAAGAGAATCGCCATGAGTTCAAGGCCACCCTGAGACTACACAGTGAATTTCAAGTCAACATGGGCTAGAGCCGAGACCCTACCTCAAAAAAAAAAAAAAAAAGCTTATTTTATAACCTCTACTTTATCTAGCACCATCCGTGAAACTCTGGTGTTTTTATATATAATTTTTATATAATGCTTAATATATATATAATTTTTTATAATTTTTAATATTAAAAGGAAGTCCTTAGTATAAACCATAGAAAACATAGATTTTTTTCAACCTTTCTAGTGACAATTTTCATAAATGTACATAATGTATTTTAATTATATTCTGCTCACATTATCATCTATAAAAGGTATTTCTTTTTTATATGAATTTATTTTTGATATAAATTTAGCATTGAATTTATGTTATTTAATTAAACACAATTTCTGACATTTTATGTAACATTAATTTAACATTAGACAAAATTTAAAATAAATTATTGCATTTTATTCAATATATCTTATTCATACAGTATAAGGCTATAAGATCATTAACTACATAACATCAGAATTTTACCATGATTTAGATACAGATTTATGGTGTCAAAATAAATTTTCTCTACTTTCTTCAATGCATTTATTTAACATCAAACAAATATGTGACATGATCAACACACATCTTGTTCTACCTCATTTTCTGTCCATTGGACACGGAATCCTATGTGAAAAATCCTCTTCATCATTGTCTCCCTCTTCCTCCTCCTCCTCCTCCTCCTCCTCCTCATTGTCATCATTGGGAGCCAGAAACTTCAAGAAATAGCACATAGCTCAGTAGTTTCTCTCTATGTGCAAGTGAACTTTTAGAAGTCGCCTTCAGGGTATCTTATTCTTGAAGTTGAATTGAGTGAAAAAATTATACTTGAGCATTCCTACAGAGAACAAGGACAGAAGTTAGACCCTTTTCCTGTTGCCTGTACTCCTAGGGAATCCCAAAGTTAAAAACAATTCTAAATATTCCAAGCGGATATTAGTAATAGAATTGTTATTTGGGACAGCCTCTTTAGTTACTACTCACTACTTCGGTTTAATATCCCTAAAGTAAGGTACATATTTTTAAGTTTAACTGTCTCGCTGCTCTGGTGCATAGGAGGAGAGGGAGATGGGAATGCTTCTAATTACAGAAGTGGTCTTCTCACAGGACTGCCTGCCTTGTCTCGCAGGTGCAGTTAGCACTTCATAAGAATGAACCTTGATTTCCTTAACTGGGCACTTATTTTAGATTTACATCCTTACAAGGTGAAGAATACAAAACATGATCTTCTACTCTAAAATGACGTAACAAATAGGTATTCACTGACATAGATTATCTCCTATTTTTTCCAAAATTTATTCTTGCTATACCTTGAGCATAATTATGTAATGATGTCATCTCGTAATACTAATTAAATCATCAAGAGCATTGAAAGGTGCATAGCATATAGGTAATGTGATTTTTAGCTGGAAAATTTAGATATAACTTATTTGAAGTTTAAAGCAATCATTTTATACAGATAATTTCCTTTTAAATTAGAGGAAGATGTCTCTTATATTGATGTCATTGATTATGTTTATTACTCCATAACTAGTATTGTTATTTAAGTGCATGTTTTTAGTGCTGAAGGTGATTACCACTCTTCATGTATAAAAATAATAAAATTAAAACTGGCTACAAAGAAAATTGTTTCATGGAATGATAATTTTTTATTCAAAATTAAAACAGTAATTTTAGAACAACTAAAGTTGTTAATGATAACTGAATTACAAATATTAATATTTTATGATTTGTTTTTGCTGATTGTGAAATAGTTGAAGCATGGGTTGAAATTTAATTTATCATGTCATTTTGTAGAGGCAATGAAAACATAGTAATTTTGGAACAACTAATGTTGTTAATGATAACTGAATTACAAATATTATTTTATGATTTGTTTTTGCTGATTGTGAAACAGTTGAGATACGGGTTGATATTTAATTTATCATGTCATTTTGTAGGGGTCCAGGTGGTGGTAGACCTTGGCCAAACCCAACAAATGCCAATTCAGTGAGTATATAAAACATATGTTTTATACCATGTAACAATTAACAACAACAGTCACTTTCTATAGTGCTGCAGGCTGTTGCATTGAGCTTTTTTAAATGGTTGCTCTGAACATGTGTGTAATATATATGAAAAATATGCCTAATTATTGGAAGTATGTATTTTTTCACTTCAAGGGTCAATGGTAATATTTATTATATGCCATTTAACTGATTTTCAAAAGAAAAGTAGAAAAATTTTAACAAATTTTCTACAATAACCTACATAGTAATCTATATCATAAAATTGCTTGATCATATATAAATATGTTTAAGATTCATTGAGTTATCAGATATGATCAATTAGAGGGAAGCAAATTACTATGATTGTACGTGTCTTGTTCATTACCCCTGGGTTTCCTCACTTGTTGCCTCAGAAAGCAAGTGTACATTTACCAGGGGCTGTTAGCTATAAATTACCATCCTTACATATCTGTGTACCTGACGTTCTTGGGGTGTAAATGATGAAAGAAGTTCAGTGTTTTAATATATTTGCTAGCACTTTCCCTCTGATTAAAAAAATTATATTGGCAATTCCATGTATGTATGTATATATATATATATATATATATACGTTCATTATATTTGCTCTTTATTAGGCTTTCTTATTCCCCTCTAATTCCTACTGATAACTAATCACTCATCTGTTTTCATGGATTTTTTTATTGGTTATGATGACCAAATGAATTTAAGTAGGTTCCTACAGGAGCACCAGTGAGTGGTTATTTACAGGAGCATGGGCAAATTATCAATGGCTATACCACTGGACAAAATAGCTCCTTTTCCCTCAGGAACCATTAACTGCTTGGAGTTCCTCTTGGAGAGCTGGCAGACTTCATGAACACCTCCCCAATTCATGATAGGATCCAATCCTGTGCATGACTTGTTCAGGCAATCACAGCTGCTATGAGTTCATGAGTCTGATAGCCATGCCATCCCTTCCGTGTTTGAGACAAATATACAAATATGTTTTTAACCAAACTTCCAAATATATACAAATATATATTGAGGCAAATGTACAAATAATTTTAATAATGTCACACAAGTATCGGCACAGATTGAAAATTTACCTGGCGGTTTAGAATTGAGATATTGTATTAATGTTATGATCCTGGAAGTGCCTTTTCCTCTCTCTGACATCTTGAGAACTTCACTCTGTGAGAGAGGCCTTCTGCATACATTTGTATAGTATGTGTAGTGCACACAAATACCTAGGTCAAGGAACTCTGTAAGAGCTAAAACAGCTCATGTTCTGCTTGGAAAGTTTATGACCACCAAAGTAGAAGAGATGACTTTGGCTGGTTTACACAAAGGTACTTTCAGTCACTAGCAGTTGCCTGAATGCTAAATAGATATGAAACTGATCAAATGTTTAAGGTTAATTAAAATTTCAAGAAAATTGAAAATGAGATCTGTATGGCATACAGGTAAAAATGTTCTAGATACAATGCTACCCTAAAACAGAAAGTACTCTTAACTAAATAAGATTTTTAGTTTTTCAGGTCCCTGTCTCTTGAGGAGTGAGCTGGGCACTGTGGATGGGAGGGTGTTCTGTATTAGCAGGTCTATGTTATATTATACATTATGCCCTGAGAAATACTAGGACTAGTGTTGTATTTTTGCTTATCAAACTTACCCAGGGATGAGCCTGAAATGGGTATTTGACCAGCACAAATGTAGACAAGAAATAGAGCTGACAGGAGTTTCCTCTATGAGCACATCACCCTTCACTCAAAGAATGTCTTGGGAAAAGAGTAGGAGAAAGCCAGGGGTCTTCTCTGCAGAAGGTGAAAGTAGGTATTGTCCTGAGCAGGAGGAAATAAGCATTCCTCTGAAAATAAGTTATGACGAGAAAGAGGGAAGAATTTTAGAGAGCAGATGACTTTCTTGAAGAAACATAGTATTTCCCTGGAACACAAGCAAGAGGAATTTCTGCTGTTTGCTGATGCCTCAGTTTTACCAACCACGGGTTTCATTTGAGCTTTCCATGTTTAAAATTCACATTTCTAAAGTGTGGTGCCTGACTGTTGTTATCCATATATGTTTGAAATCTTTGACTACTGTTGCGGTCAGCTTTCTTAGTTGCTGCGCAGAAAGAGCCCAAACAAAAGCGGCTTGTGGAGGAATGGGTTTATTTGGCTTATGGACTCAAGGGGAGACTCCATCCTGGCAGGGAAAACGATGGCATGAGCAGAGGGCTGGACATCACCTCTGCCACAGCACTGCAAACAGCGGCAGGAAGGTGTGCCAAACACTGGCAAGGGGAAGCTGGCTTATAACCCCATAAGCCCGCCCCCAACAATACAGCTTCATCAAGGTTGTAAAACCCAAACTGCCATCAGCTGAGGATCGATCTATCAGAACACATTCAATTGTTTGTGGGGGACACCTTGATCAAACCATGACAACTACCCACAATTTTTTTCTGTAAAAGTGCATTAATTAAAAACACAGGAAGGTGGTGGGTCTCAGCGGTAGTAGACTGCTTTTCTAAGTACAAATGAAGCCCTGCATTTGATCCCTTATCCTATCCTCCAAAAACAAGGTCTGGTTTTTTGTTTTGTTTGTTTGTTTGTTTTATTTTTTTGTATTCTTACCTGATATCAGGAGAAATATTTTAAGGACAAATTCAATTTTTTCATTTAGGATTGAAATATGACTTATTTTAACTTCCTTAAGTGTTAAAAATCCACCAATTCTAGATTTTCCTCTTTTTTGTCTTTTTTGCAAGAAATTGTGTGCATTAGTTGGGCTATGCAAGTTCTAATCATCAATTGTATTTATTGAAAATTGGGTTTTTGTTGCAAAATTCAGAAAACCTCAAACTAGATTTCTGCTGAAAAAGAATATTCCTAGACCATATAACTGAAAAGTTCAGGTTTATCTACTTTAAATCATAGTTATTAACATATTTAATCATATTAACTATTCAGATTAATGACATTCTCTATGTATACAGTATATATTAATCATATCTATCCATCTTTCTACAACCCTCTCTACCTTTCACCTGTCCTCTAGCCTCCTCCCCACTTCCTAATTACCCCTCTTCTGAAAAAAAAAATCTAGATTTAGGTTTGACTTTGGGGACACAAATAATTTACTCCAAGCAGGCTCTGCTCTATGGAAATAGAAACACTTTTAAAGGACCATTAAAAAAATTCGCCAATTTTCCACTGACACAGATAATGCCTTGATTTTGCCCACCATAAGTTTAGTTGTGCAGTACTCATAAGATAGTTTTAGACTTCACGGTTATAGAAAGATACTTGGTTGAAAATTTACTAATCAGTTAAAAAACAAAACAACATCTCTTAGCTACTTCTCTGTGCCTCACCCACAGCACCACAACTGTGGGAAATAGGGTTTAGAGTGATACAGAATATTTGATCCTCATTACAGCTCTTGAGTTGTCTGTCTGGCTTAGTCTCACAACATGTGGGACCCTTAATTTTCTCATCAGCTTCTTGTGCTCCTTGGATTCTGGCCCGTTAACTCTATGATTTATGTCTTCATTTTTATCTTTTACTTAATCTTCATGGGCGCTGTGTTAGAATCTTAGGATGGACCTTGAAGAAGGGTTTAGGGATAAAGAACAGGAAAAACCTGAGGAAGATTCCTTGTGCTTTGAATCCAAGAATCCCAACAGCTGGAAACAGAGGCTGGAGAGCAGATTTACAGGACAGAATATTACGTTTTTAAGGCTTTACATTGTTTTAAATGTTGAATTATTTAATTACTCATGGAACATTTTTGGTTCTTCCACCAAGGTTAATGTGTATTTATAACTGCATTGAACATGCTGGCTGTCACTTACTTAAATCTGTGCCGGTGAACATTAGCTGAGTCCTCATTGATACCTGACCAGCATTTTGTTTCACTCTTCCTTGCTCAGCTCTTTGGCTTTTCAAAGACTACTGTAGTTCTTGATTTTTCACACTGTATTCCTTGTAGTATTTTGGTCTGTGCTCCATCAGCTAAAATTGTCACATATTTTATAAATGAAAAATATTAAGTCCATTAGACTTGTATTTTTTCAGACTCTACCTCTTACCTCTAATATCTTCAGGCCTTAGCCATCTTTATGTTGTCCTACATCAGAAACAAATGTTCTTTTTTTAAATTTTTCTTTATTTACTTTCTAGCAGAGAAAGAGAGAGAATGGGTGTCCCATGGCCTCTAGCCACTGCAAACAAATTCCAGATGCAGCACCACTTTATACATCTGGCTTTACAAGGGTACTGGGGAATCAAACTCAGGTTATTAGGTTTTGCAGGCAAGTGCCTTAACAGCTGAGCCATCTCCCCAGCCCCATAGAAATAAGTGTTCTTGCTAACCCTTTTGTCTGTTCCCTTTACTCCACCTCTTGCTCTATGGCATAGCCTGCCTTCTTATTGACAGGAGCATTCCTCTAATGCTCTGCTGTGTGGCAAGACAACAACCCTAGTGTCCTCCACTTCTAAAGAGTTGAGAGAGGTTGACTGATAGAAACTCCTTGCAACCCTTTATTAATCTCAAACTACCACTCCATACTTCTCACACTTCATTCCCTCATCAGCATTCTACCAGTTAGTGAATTCCTGGGCCTCCTGTATTTTTGTCATCACATGAAAGTGCCTGAGACTTTTATTGCAAGTGACAAATGAAAGCTTGTTGAAATGACTAGCCAGCTCACTTCAGCTCCAAGGTTCCCATGGACTTAACGACCAAGCATGACAGCATTTTTTCTGTCCTCATTAGACCTGACCTATAAAATATCTGAATTCTTAGTTATGTTTATTTTAATAAGGTTTATTTCCCATATATCAGGTTTAGGGTAGAGGAAACAAGTTTAGGATACTGGCATCATGACTTTTTACTGCTATAAGCATCTTATTCTGACTCCAGATAGATAATAATTTACTGACTTTTTCTGAATGAGGCAAAAAATTCTAATGGCTATAATATATCTTCATGCAAGTGAGCTACCATGTGTGAAAAAGAAAATGTTTAACTTTTCCCATTAATACCCACACTAAAGGGCTTCTTTTTTAAACATGTTTTCTCAGCTTTCAATTAAGTTATCTATAATGTGGTATTACTATGTTCTTATATCTAGAAAAGAGTTTAAGATCTTTATTTGAAGAGAAAGAGGAAATTTGTTACCCAGTCTGATCCCCACAAATTATGTCTCTGAACACTCATATTAACAAATTATTTTGCATTTATTATATTTTTCTACTAACGAGATGGGAAAAGGTGATATCATAAATCAAAAGTTGACACATACTGCATGAAAGTAAAATACCCTTTTTAATAAAATGCACATAGTCTAGAAAGCTTATCTATACAGGATAATTTAAAAGTCTTATACTTTCTTGGTTTTAGCTGCATACACACGTCTATTTAAAGAATAACTCAGTAGTGCCAAGCAGTGGATGTATGTGTACATGTATGTGTATGTATACACATATATTGTATGTGTGTGCATATATAAGTATACATATCTGACCTAAAAGCAATATAGCTTAAAATGTAATTCTGACTTTTTCTTATAAATTCAAGATAATATTGTAGTTATTTGGTTTTCTAGCACTTGAACAGATATAAATGCCTTTATATTTTACTAGTGTTTGTGATGCATTTTAAACTTGATAGCAGAGAGGAAATAGATTCATTTAGTCTGCTCCTATGTTGCTACATGAGTCAAAATATTCGTTTTCATCCTGTTCATGTTCTAGATACCATACTCCTCAGCATCTCCTGGGAATTATGTAGTAAGTACATTTGGGTTTGTTTGCTCATAAGAATTGATGTTACGTTTTATTTGAGCAATGAAATAGTTGTCCAGATGTTAAGAAGAGCCCCTGTGTATTGGCCAAGAAGTGAACATCTTGAGTTGTTTCATCTGCCAACCTCAGTACATATGTTGATGTTCATTAGTGAAACAGTTATCAATCTGGCTAGAATTGCCCTGAGTACTGTATTTTCCTTCAGCATATGTTTTTGGAAGCCAGTACAATGCTCTCTATCCAATGATGAAGACAGTCATCTCCAGTTACACAAAGATATTTTTGAATTTGCAGTTCTCCTGGAGAATAATGTACACACACCCCTCCCTGACCCCACTCACTATACATGAAGTCTACAAGAACATTAAACTTTCTCAGTCAGTCATTCAGTGGATCAGATAGCAGAATGGTAACTAGTAATTTAGAAGTTTTTCATTATTCTTAGAAGCTGAGAAAACCCATTTTCTTATTTCTATTTAATACAGTTTGGAATTTTTTTTAAAAAAATCATGTAGACCTATAGTAAAAATAGCAGGTTTTTTTATCAACTCTGGAACTCACAAATAACCTTTTAACCATCACAACATTATGATCATTATTACAACTCAAGACTACCATAAAGGATATATATAAATACATGTATGTATTTATGTATTATGTATGTATGTATGTATGTATGTATGAATGTATATATATATATATATATATATGAAGGAGGAAATGCTTAACAGAGAAGCAAGGATAAAATTGGGGGAAAACCAAATCCCTTCCTAAAGAAATTTTCAGAGATTTTGGGCAACTCAAGCTCCATAAAAGGAAATGTAAAAAGAAAATGCAATGGCATTTGGCCCCCATGGAGTACTGTTTTTATTAAAACAGTGAAGAGCACATGCTGAATCTGACCTGAGAAATAATTCAGTGTCATTGCTCCTATAAGCTATATAATCTAAGGAAGTCTAATTTCCTTCAAATTTGTTTGTGAAACACAAAATTCAAGAAAATTCAAGTAAAACTTATTTTTCTTAAATTCACTAATAAGCCTAATACAGAATTTTTACAGACTGTAATATAGACTTTTATTGGAAAGGAATTTTATTTTTTTTAATAATTTATTGTCCATAATGAGTTATAACATTTAGTGGGCAAACAATGAGTTGTTATCCCCAATTCCCCGCTGCCCTCCCCTCCCCCCTCCACTGGATAACCTCCTCCATGGGTCGTCTGGATCAGTCCTTGTGACAGGGGACCATGGATAGCCTAGTATTCAGCCAGGTTCTCCTGGCCATGCCTCTGGATAATCTCATCCACCACGGCTCTTACAATCTTTCC
>PVHP010028864.1:0-22768 GCA_004024765.1 Zapus hudsonius | reverse complement strand
TCATCTTTATTTTTTGCAAAAGCAGTGTAATGTCCTCCTCCCATCCCTCCATAGTGGTTGGAAACAGCAATCAAATTATAGCGGCAAGGACCTGCATTTGGATTAATTAGGAATTCTGACATATCCAAGTCATTGATAGGAAAATCAACTAAAGTATCTAACTTGTCTCTCATGTATCGACTGTATGAAAATCGCTTGATATGAATGACAAGTACTGGAGGCAGGGACCATAAGTCTAATTTCTTTGTGGCTTACTGATGTTCTTTACAATTTGGACAATACCAAGAATCTTCAACACCTAACTTTTCTTTTGTTGTAAAAAGTTCAATGCAATCTTTTAATTTCACAAAGGGCTTTTTAGGAGGTTTGTATTCCACACTTTCATGTTTTTCAAAATCCTCAGTGGCATTTTCATCAAAATATATCTTTTTCAAATCAGGATCCCAATCCAAAGCAAGAAAAGTTCTTTCATCTAACCTAGGTTGCCTATCATCAAATCTTATATGCCTGGTATCATCTTTGATGTAATTGATGTCAGTATTGCCTAAGTTGTTGAATTGGAATGTGAACAAATGCTTCTTGTGTCCCGTGAGTTGACCTTTGCAGGTCTCTTCAGTACATAATCCATTTTCAGAATCGTTATCTCCTCCAACTGAATCTTCAGATTGACTGTTTTCATTTTCTGAGGGAAGTTCTTGATCCTGGCTGGATTCATCATCTGGTTCATCTGTTTCCATTTCACTTGGTGAGCCTTCTTCATGTATGCCATTTGGGCCATTCCCATTAATATTTTGGTCCTTACAGAAACATTCTGTTTCAGTAGATATTTTGACATACCGGCACATTCTCAAAAGTAGGAGATTATAGAGTTTATCTTCAGTATTGTTTCGTGGTATAGTCATAAGAAAAGGCTGACCAAAAAGTGAAGAACCAGTATGGTGGGTATAACTTGAGTGTCTGAATTTTTCTCTCAGGCAAACAGGAATAACCACATGTTCTGTATCTTCTGTCCTATTGATGCCAATTTCAAATACATAAATATCATCCCTTTCCATAATACTACTTAGGGTGTCATCCACAGCAAATATTCTGTGAAATCTATGATTGTATATATCTGTAACTATCATCTTATCTGCTGGCACTCCTGACAAGACAGACAGTGCTGCACAAAGATCTACTATATTTCCAATTTTGAGCACAATGACTTTGTACTGCATAGGTTTAGTAAGTGGATCCATTCTAACTAAATAAACTTCTAAACTACATTCTTTTTTCATGGGTAATGGAAGTGTCAAATAACAGAAGGGATCAAATGTTACTGAAATCTTAGCACACTCAGGACATACCAAAGTTGATTTAAAAAAGCCATGAAATATATGTACAATGATTGAATCATTTCTTTTTAGATGGTTTTCCCATTCTTCAGCAACCACCTTACCTGGCCTTCCATCAGCATCTTTTAATTGTATATATGATTTTTTTCCTAATTCTATTCAAGTCCTCATGTAGTCCATCTAACAGAAAGGCTAACAGTTCTTGACAGTCTTGTTGATATCCAGAAAACTGAGGTGCAAAACGTCCTACCTGTGTCTTAAATGCTCTTGGGGTGACATAACTAAATTTCCCAGACCACATCTGCTTGATGAGTTCTGCATACGATTTAGCAATCTCGCCTCTCATTCCTATGGGATTGTCAAAATTCAGCTCTTCTTGGTACTTATCATTGAGGAAGTACTCAGTAAGTGGAGGTGTGTTGCTCAAGCACTGAATAGCTGAGTTCATGAAACAGGTATTTCCCAAGTTACTTAAGCCACACAGGCCTGGCTGTTCATTGTTTCTTCCAGGTTCTGAATAATCATAGTTCTTATAAGTAGTATATGATGGGAGGCAATAGTTTGAGTTTTTCACATTAGAAGAAGAAGGACCTCTGGGCCATGTTCCATCTTCATTTTTTTGTTCTATCACTAATACCTGTCCTTGGTATAAACCAGCATCCTGAATGGTGCTATCTAGTTTATTCAGTGGTTCAAATGTATTACTCATATACTTGTTCCACAATCTGGTCTCTTTTTCATCAGGAATATTGAAGATTTTTCTTATTTCCTTTTCAATTGTATCTATTGTGTCGGCTTTGCTAAATCTTTGAGTTACAACAGTGTTCATATTTCTATTTTCACAGAGCTTCAGTTCTGTGAGATAAACTTTTACTTTGCAGTGCTTTACAAACATACCCTGCTCAACCACCTTTCTTGCTATTGGCTCTTGACCTTCCATCAATGTGTACCAGCTGACAAGTTTATTCCAGCCCTCAGTTGGCAATAGTATGTAGTCCAATTCATCAATAAGATGTTCCTTAAGTGATTGGGCATCACCATCTTTGAGAAGTCCAGAGTTATCAATAGGTCCAGGATACACATTTTGATCTCCCATCTGGTATTTGTCCCAACTGTCAAATCCAACATTTTTTCCCCACTGTTTGAACCAGCAACTATCAACTAGATACCAGGTATCCCCCTTCTGGAGCACAGTTTTCAGCAGTGTGGCGATGTCAGAACGCTGGCTGTCCAGGTCCGCCTCTCTGCCTTCTTCCATCTTCTTCCACTAGCTGCAAACTCTATGGAGGGTGAATTTTAAGTCTGTTTTATTGTTGTTGTGAACTTAAGAGTCTCTGTGCTTCTACTTTAAGTTGTGTTGGAAGTCGTTGGTGTCTGTCCCACTGACTTATCCTGGGTTGACTGATTGGCTGGAAAGAATTACTTGGGTGAGAAAATTTAAAAGTATCTTAAGGTCTCCTCAAATTCATCTATAGACTCAATAAAATTTGTCAAACTTTAGCAGTTGCTACTTGTGTATTTTGTATCATTTTGTAGAACTGGGTACACTATTGTCTGGAGCTCACAGGGGTTGAATTACTCAGCTAGTGACTGGCAGAGCTAGGATTCATGAGAGCAGACAAAAAGAATAGGAAGGCTTTATAGCTGGAGGGGGCTTTCAATAAGGATCTAATTTAACTTCCACAGAGTAAAAATGAGAGAAGCAAGGTCAGGAGAGAGGAAGCAGCTTCCCAGGGTGTTGCTGAAGCTAAATTGCAGCCCTAGACCCTCAGACAAACAGTGTCTCCACGTTATAATAGAGTCCAGGCAGACTGAAAAGCCAATGAATAGCTAGTCTCTCTGTTTCTTTCTCTCTCTTTCTTTCTTTCTTTCTTTCTTTCTTTCTTTCTTTCTTTCTTTCTTTCTTTCTTTCTTTCTTTCTTTCTTTCTTCCTTCTTCTCTTTCTTTCTTTCTTTCTTTCTTTCTTTCTTTCTTTCTTTCTTTCTTTCTTTCTTTCTTTCTTTCTTTCTTTCTTTCTTTCTTTCTTTCTTTCTTTCTTTTTTGTAAATTATGCCTAAAGGAGATAGCTCAGTAAAGTACTTGCCTCGTAAGTATGAGAACCTGAGTTTCATCCTCAGAACCCAAGAAAAAAAAAAAAGCTGCATTTGGTGGTTAATGTTTGAAATCCCAGACCTGTGGAGATAGAGACAGGAGGACCCGTGTCCAGCCAGTCTAGCCTGTGTGTGCAAGTGTGATCATATGCATGTGGAGGCCAGAGAAAAACCCATGTGTTGTTCCTCAGACACCACTCACTTTTTTTTCAGGCAGGGTTTCTGACTTGCACACACATGAATACACAGATGCACACACATGCTCATGCCTAAAAAATGAATGCCTCTTGCAGTGAGTATGTTGCACAAGTGGTTCACATACTGACTGGAATCTTGGCCCCTAATTTGGTACTGCTGAGGTGGTGGGGGACTTTCAGAGGTGGAGCCTTGTAAAAGTGTAATGGGGAACTTGAGGTTCCTTGCTAATATACCAACAAATTTAGAGTACTCAGATTTTTTGTCACGTAAATTCAAAGAATTAAATTGATAGCTCACCAAAGGGAACTAAGGTTTAGAGAGGCTTTATTAGATTAAGAAGGGAACATAGAGGAGGCTCCCATCATGAGGCAAAAATGAGTCTATATGGGAGAAGGGGGTCCCTCTCATCTCACTTATGAGACTGAGATGAGGGGGTCTTACCAAAAGCCTGGAGATTTAGGACTCTCTATGCTAGCCAGACAAGAAGAGAACAATTTTGCCTCTTCCAAGTAATTATATCCTCTGGCTCAGGTGAGCCTGAAAGATTGGTCTGTGCTAGGCTGGCTCAGGAAGTTAAACTTAAATAAAAGTAAAGGAGACCTCCCACTCTGGGGGAGACTCAGGTTGTTTTTGGAAAATCAGGTTAGGTCAGAGATAAGTGGAGGCCTCAGACACAAGTCCAAGGGTACTCCTGCTCTTTACTTTCGGGTCCCAGTCACCCTAAACTGTCACAGAAGGTGGTTAGGTCATTGGCACTATGTTTGGAAGTGATTAATGTCACTCTGGTGGGGTCCTGGTGGTTCCTGGTCTCCTGTCAAGCTATGTGCTCTCTTCCCGTGGCAATCTGTTTTATCCTATGCTCTGTCATGGTGTGATGTGTCCAAAGGGCTCGTCATCAGAGGCCAAATTAATGGGCAAGTCCTTCTGACCTTAGACATTCATTCAGTCTACAAGGATACAAGGATAAGTAAACGTCTTCATAATACACTAAAACAAATTGTATTTTAAAATGCCAGAACGAATGCTACCTAAATCTCTATATTCCAACTAAAAACAATATACCTAATATAGCAATGGAAATAGAGACCAATATGTCCCTTATCATTCTTCCCTGAGTGAGAGTTTATGACACAATAAAAGCAAACTGTATTCATCTTTTCTCTCTCTGTTCCAAACAGGAAGATAGAAGACAACTTGTCACTCCAGGTGGAAGAGACAGTGTGGTAGTTTAAATGCATGACCTTATAAACTTAGTGTGGCAACTTGTGTCTCTAGTGGGCAGAGCTCTACTGGGGAAGAAGTATGTCACTGGGGGCAGATCTTGAGTCCTGTTCTAAGGTGTGTGGAGAATAGTTGGAGCTCTTATAGTTTTATGATGTTGGCTATTGGTTATGTCTCTCTGCTTGGATCAATAGGAGGGAGACAGCTTCTTCTGCCATTGATGGTGTTCCCCTGAAATTTGTAAGCCTGAAATAAACCTCTTTCCTCCCATAAACTGTTTCTGATTGTTTGTTCCAGCAATGTGAAGATGGCTACAACAGGAAGTATTAAATTTTAGTACTGACCTGCAATTAAAATGCCTGATCCTGATGAAAGAGATCAAATGCAAGCCTAACCTCATTCATAGGCATAGAGGAAAATATAGATACTTTCTGTAGGAGAACCACTGGCTTTCATGATGGGTTGGATAGTGGCAGGCCATCTTTGATTTTATCTCCAGCCCCCAGGATGAAGGTCATGAAAGGTAGAAAGACCATTTTCTGTAAAGTTCTTGGTATAATTTTAAGACAATTACTGACACACATATAGCATATGAAGTAATATACAGATTGTTTACCTTGCACTAAACTTAAATATCAAACAACATCTTAGAACGCTATAGTGCAATATTGTGCTTGGAATATTGGTGTGGATACAACTTTCAGGTCTTATTTAGATTTCACATTATATTTGTGTGTGTGTGTGTTTTATACATATACAATTAGTTTTATACAATGCTGGATCATGTGTAAAGCCCTGTATAAACCAACTCTACTTTTACAACCTGGCCCATTCTGCTTCTTTCCTTGACTTCCCTGCAAACTCCCTCTAAGATAGTGAAACGCTGTTCCCTCCACCTTCCATCCTTTAAATGTTCACTTACAGTGGTTGTGTTTAGCTATATCAAAGCCATCAGTGCACCTGTGGTGGGGATGGGGGAGCACTCTAACAATTAGCACCTGCACAATTCCTTCTGCCTTTAGGCTCACAGAGTCCATTCATTCCCAATGTTACCAATTTTGTCAGCAATTTTGTCTGGGCCTCTTTAGTGAGGCTGCTTCACATATTATCAAGATTGATGGATTCTTTTGCAAATTATCTGTATTTGTATATTAGGATCCCTTACCTCCTAATAATTATTTTAGAATTTTCATACGTTAAGGTTTCACTCTTGATATTTTAGATTCTGTGTGTTTGAAAGATATTTAATGCCATGTTTCTACTATTTCATCATCATAGAAAATATTCCAGCTTTTAAAATCCTGGGTCTCTATCTATTCAACCTTCCTTCTCCTCTTTTCTCAGACCACATGAATGGACTTTTTTGTAGCATAGTTTTCCCTTTTTAATCATTTCATATGGTTTGAGGGACTTAGTATGTAACCTTTTCAGAACTGGCTTCTTTCACTAATCAACATGTATTTAAGATTCATCTGTGTCTTTCATGGCTTAATATCTCATTTCTTTCTATTGTTGAGTCATTTTCCACTTTATAGATATATCACAATTCATTTGTCCATTTGCTTATTAAAGAATATCTTGATTGCTGCTTGGTTTTGATCATTGTGAATAAAGCTGTTGTAAAGATCTGTATACAGATGTTTTTGTTACAAGGTTTCAATTCAGTTGGTAAATATCTTAGTGTTATTTCTGAACCGAGCTTTCTAAAATAATGCCAAATTGTTTTCCAAAGTGGCTCTATGTAGCAATGAGTGAGAGCCATTCATTAAAAAAGAGCCATTCTAATGAGTGTGCAGTGATTTCGCATTTTAATTTGCTGTTTCCAATATTAAATTACATTGAGCATCTTTTTATATGCTTGTTTATAATTTGTAGGCTTTTTGTAGTGAGATTTCTGTTCAGCTACTTTACCTATTTTTTGGCTCAGGTTTTTGTTTAAATCTGGCTGCATTTTAAATATTCTCTGTATGTTTTATATATGTCTTTTATGCAAATGCAATATGTGTCCTAAAAATATTCTTTCATAACCTGTATCTTTTCTTTTGATTCTCTTAATTCTCATTCACTGAAATAAAAATTTCCACTTAATCTAGACTTTAGCTTCTTTATTTCATGGATTCTGTTTCTTGTGTTGTATGTAAAAACTCTTTTATCAACTCAAGGTCATTTAGATCTGTGTCCACTTGCTTGTGGCATGGGAGGAGGGTGGAGAGAATGGCATCAAGATTAGCATATGAGGCCTGGGGAGTTGGCTCAGATAGTCAAGTGCTCGCCTCTAAAGTATGAAGACCTGTGTTTGATCCCTAGAACCATGTAAAGACAGCAGGCACAGTGGTATATATCTGTAATCCCAGAGCTGGAGAGATCCTTGGAGCTCACTGGTCAGCCAGACTAGCTTAATCAGCAAGCTCTAGGCCAATAAGAGACCCTGTCTCAGAAAAGGTAGACAGTGTTCCTGAGGAATACCTGAGGTGGACCTTTGGCCTCCACATACATGTACACATGAACATGCATACACCTACACACGTACACACATGCATGAGAGATTGGCATATGAAAGAAACCAATACGAGAAAAAAGACTAAAACCCCTAACTCAGTGCTACAGAGCATGTGTGGTATTCAAATACAGCTGAAGGCAGGCCTCATAACCTTATAAATGCCTCATAACCCTGTGATTCAAAGCCATTGAGCTTCTAACCTTTTCCAGACTTACTTCATTGCTCAAAAAGGCTGTCTTTCTTAATAAGTTATTTCTGTTATGAACATTGTACATGTGTCTTTTGTTCAATTTCTAGTTCTGGAACAAAAAAGCCAGGCAATTCCAGTGGGTGCCCTTCAGAGCTTAATTTATGCCTACAACAGTAAGCTGAGGGCACCAGTGACACTGTTTATTGGCACTAGCTGCCATCTCCACAGTTCCTTATGCTTCTGGGCTGTGGTAGACCTGTTGCAGGTCCATATCAGCTATGGCACTGAATGCATACACAAACCCTTCCATACCCCAGCAAAGCTGGAAATAAGGGATCTCGTCCTTATCACCTGACACTGTGCTAAGGGCAGGGTGCTCAGTTGGTAAAAGGGTGTCTGCTTACTGCCTTTGGGAAATCACGTTCTACTAGGAAGCAGGAGCCTTTTATCACTGATTTTCACACAGGAAACTTGTTCGTGATTGTTACTGAATGGGTGTGTTTATAGAGAAAGGAGGACTAGGGGCTTCCTTAACTGCTATGTTGCTGACATCATATGCCCTACTTGTTATGTATCTTGGCAGGTCAAACAATCTAACAAACTTAAATTCTGCTGCATACAGTTTCTGAACTTTATCCCTAACTGCAACCCACAGCACTAGGGACTCAGTAATAGGATAAAAGCCCAGCACCCCTGGATGGTGGAGGATGATGCAGCCTAAAGCTAGACTGTGGTGGTGTTGTCTCAGGACACCCCATCCATGGATAGGATAGAGAGGATAGGAAATCATACAGGGAGACAAAACAAATAAGAGGAAGTGAGAGGTTTAAAGGGTAGGAGAGGAAGTGACAAAGGAAAGAAACATTGGCAAAGGAGGAAAGAGGAAGGGGGAAAAGAAATGAAAGCCCTTCTGCATTCCCAACAATTCCTGCTTCTGTTTCTTGCCCTGTCTAGGTTGGTAGCCACTGATATAGTGAGCCCTTTGTTCCTTTGTTCTTTCCTTCACAAGCAGGTATTTTGTTGTAATAGCAGAAAATAGACTAATACCTATGCCCAGGTCTCTACTGGCAGGTGGGCTGCTGGGGTTTATCATCCTTAGCCTCAGAGATGAGAGTCAGCTGCATGCCCAGCAAAGGAGCAGGAGGGATGGGGCCAGGCCAAAAGCTCTGATACATCCCACACATTATAGCACTGCTCGAGACATCTGTGTGTGTGTGTGGGGGGGTGCAAATGTGTTTTGTGCATGCAGAGGTCACAGGAAGATCTTGGGTGTTGTTTCTCAGGAAAACTGTTCATCTTTTTTTGGGGGGACGGGGGAGGGCAGAGTCTCTTACTGGTTGGAACCCACAAATAGAGTAGATTGGCTGGCCAGTGAGCTCCAGGGATCCCTTTGTCACTTCTTTCTGGGTGCTGGGGTTATAGATATGTGCCGCCATGTCCAGTTTTTTATGTGGGTACTGGGGATGACCTGAACTCAGATCTTCATGCTTGCAAGGCAAACACTTTACCCACTAAGTCATCTCCCAAACCCCTTCTAGGGCCACTTCTGCTGCATTCTGATTGGAATTCAGAGTGAAGTTCTTATAACAGGGGAGCATCATTCTATAGGAACGGGAGGGCGCTGAAGAATGCAGACTCTGCTCTACAAGGCTCAGGGGATTACCAGATCTGCTGAATGATGGGTCCACATAAAGAAAAATAGTTGGGGGCTTTAAGGCTCTGAAATTTTTAAGATCTTATTGAATGCTTCCTTCATACAGGGGGCATTGTGAAGTGGCCAGTGCTTGGCCTCAAGAAAGAACCAACCCTTCTAGGAACCATTTCTAAGAGGCTGCTTTCTACCAGGCATTATAGTGAGTTCTTGGCACATATCACCCCTGTCTTCATCTTGTCAAAGTTTGCCAACGGGACTAAAAACTGGCTATTAGCACCTGATGGCTAACAGCTCCTTCTTGCACTATGTGGCCCCTGAATACCCTCTGCCAGGTAACTCTAAATTTGTGAAAATGCCTAAATTCTTTACAGGGAACACTTTCATTCTAGGTTTTCTCTGGCCTAGGAGCTCAGCATGGGCCACATAGATGTCATCACTTGTGTTATATTTTTCCACCATCAATGTTTTTTTCTTTATACTCTTAGATAGTCTTTAGCAGATGGCTCACGCTCATGGTATACAAGATTGCCTGTTTCAGACTAATGTCAAGTAGGTAGATGGCTAGCATTGCAGAACACTTCAAATTGCTTCAAACCACCCTATCCAGCACTACTGAGACACTTGAGACTCCATTCTGTCCTAAAGACTTGACCTGGGACGTGTGTGTGTGTGTGTGTGTGTGTGTGTGTGTGTGTGTGTGTGTGTGTGTGTGTGTGTCTTTGTGTGGGGGTATATGGTGTGTATAATTCGTGTTTGCATGTGCCTGAGTGCATGTGTATGTGGGGAGAGATGCACTAGAGGTCAATGTTGACCATCTTTTTTGACTGTTTTCCCTTTCTTTACAGAGGCAGAGTTTTTTTTTACTCGAATCCAGTACTCACTGATTTGGCTAGTCTAATTACTCAGCTTGCCCAGAGATCCCCTCTCTCCACCTGTTGTAGTTTCCTTTGCATTACTTGGATGAAATACCCAACCCAAATCAGCTGGTGGGAGGAAAAAATTTATTTTGGCTTAGAGTCTTGAGTGGAAACTTCATGATATCAGGAAAAACGATAGAGTAGAAGATGAACTCATCACCTCTGATTGGCTTTGGCTTGATTTAGGAGTTCTCCATAAACATAATGTGTTTTGAATGCTTGATCCCCAGCTGATGGCAGTTTTGGAATTGGAACTTTTTGGAGGTGTGTTGTTGAGGAAGAACTTATGAGGGTTATAGCTGGCTTCCCCTTGCCAGTTTTTGACCCATCTTCCTACCATTGTTTGCCGTGTTATTTCGGGGGTGATGTCCACCATCTGCTCATGCCATCATGTTCTCTGCCATCATGGAGCTTCCTCTCAAGTCTGTAAGCCAAAATAAACCCATTCCTCCCATCAGCTGCTTTTTTTCTGTTTTTTTTTTCTCATAGCAATGAGAAAGCTGACTACAACAACCTCCTATCCAACAACATCAGGAGAATAAGCCAATCTCTGGTAAAGGAGAGATACCTATCACGTCCCTAAACCTGCCCCCAGGAATGCAACTCAAAGCACATTTATGGGGGACATCTGAGTCCTAGGATGACATTCAGGATTCCATGCCATCTGACATTTACATTGGGCTTGGGGACCTAAACTCTGGTCTTCATATTTGTGTGGCAAGAGATTCATCCACTGAGCCATCTCCACAGACCCGTGGAGTGCTTCAGGGCTCTCTCTGGAGCTGTAGACTTGTTTGGTGGTCAGCTTTGTTGTCCTTCGACCACATGTATCTACTTTGCTGGCATTCTTCTCCCCTCCCCTTGTCTCACTGAACAAGAAAACCAGTGCCCCTTCTGTTTACCTAAAGAACAACAAATGCCAAGATCAGGCATTTTAATGCCTGGGTACAACCTGGGAGATCACAAAGTTGAAGGGGTCAGCTGCATGGCCATCTTCATGCATGTGTAAACAGCCAAGGAAAGAGGAACAGGTCCTGTTTCACATGGCAGAGCTCAAGTTACTGTCAAGAATGACTAAAGGGATACTTACTTTCTGGTCTAAACTTTTTGAATTTTGCAGGTAAAATTCCTAATTATGCACACTTATTCCACTTTTTGACTCAGTCATAAGCAAACATGAAACTTGGACTGAAGAGATGGCTCAGTGGATAAAACACTTGCTCTACAAGTGTGAATGTCTGAATTTGTATCCCTAGGGCCCACCTAAAGCCAGATGTGGTAGTGTACACCTGTAATCCTAACACACTTCCAACGAGGAAGTGGAGTCAGAAGAATCCCTTGGAAAAGTTTATAGGCCAACTAGCTTGTGTATGAAACAGTGAACAAGAGATTCTGTGTCAGACAAGGTGGAAGGTGAGAACTGACACCTGAGGTTGTCCTCTGACTTCCACATGCATTCTGTGTCATGCACGTGCCTGAACACACACATACACACACACACGCACACACACACACACACACACACACACACACACACACACACACACACACTCTCTCACGAATAAAATAAACCATGGGACTAGGCACCATTGTTTCTTCATCCAGAATCCTGTCAGTGGGAAGTCTTGCTTCTACAGTTTGGTGCCACCTTGCAAGGTTTAGCTTGTCTTTATGATGAAATCCTCCATAGTTAGGAAATCCACCTCTGGGTCTCCAGGGTCCCAACAACATGGTCAGGGCAGCAGAAAATAAAATCTCACAACCCAAGGCCCCACCTCTTCTAATTAATTTTTTGAGCATTCCCTAAGATGTTATTGACTCTTTTGCAGATGGTCTTTTGCCTGAAGTTTTTTTTTATTAAAAAAATTATTTAGGGGCTGGAGAGATGGCTCAGAAGTTAAAGACACTTCCTTGCAAATCCTGATGATCTGGGTTTGATACCACAGTTCCCATGTGAAGCTAGATGTACAAAGCGGTGCATGCATATGGAGTTTGTTTGCAATGGCAAGAGACCCTAGTGTGCAACTTCTCTCTCTCTCAAATAAATAAATATTAAAAATTATTTATTTGTGTGCATTGTATGTGTTTATGTGTTAACACTGAAAAAGAACACTAGACATTTGTACCACTTTTTAAAAAAAAATCTGGCTTACCTGGCTACTTGGGAATTGAACCAAGTCCTTCTGGCTTTGCAAGCAAGTGCTTTAACCATGGAGGCATTCTCCAGTCCCTCAAGATCTTTTTCAGAATAGGATTTAGGCTTTGCTTTCATCACCAATGGTTTCATTGAAGAGTTGCTCTCTGCTTAGAAAAGCCCAGTGACAAACAGAAGAAAGGGTGCCTCTCACCTCTTTAAAACGCACTGAGGCTGTGGCAAGCTCTGTTGGATTGGATTGGATCTGATTGGTTTTTGTTGACTGATTTCAGCCAGCTGCTACCAGACTTCTAGATAATTCTCTCTGTTTCACAATGCTTGCCCACAGTCTTTCTCAGCAGATGGTCCTGCCATACCCTGGGACTCTTTCTGCTCTTAGAGAACTTGGGGTGACATTCTCAGGTTCCCAGCTCCCTCTGCCAGATTATCAATGGCTCCTCCTTGCTTTTCCTGCCAGCTGTTGCCTGCTGAGCTATTTATTCCCTGATGATCAGCAGCCTGGGCACACTGAGAAATAAGCAGTCTGATCCTTGGCTGACTCTTCTAGAAGCCGGTGCTACAGGAAGTGGGCTTCCAGGAGCTTTGGGTGGTGACATCTGGATGTTTTCCATGAGTTTGTCCAGTGCTTTACTTTCTGGATCCCAGGGTTTTCACCTTAAAGGTGTATGTTCCTTGACCAATGTATAGACATTTCAAGTTTCCTGGGGACTGGGGTGCTAAACAATAGTCTTGGTGTCTAGGAACCCTTTAGTTCCCTCAAGTAGGGAAGTAATCAAGTAAAATATGTAGAAGGTTGGGGGATGACTCACCAGTAAAGTGCTCGCCTGAGTTCAGATCCCCAGAGCCAGAGCAAATCCAGATGTGGTAGCGCATTCCTGTAATCCCAACACTTTTAGGACAAAATAGGAGGGAGCAACGAGAATCCCAGAAAGCCCAAAGGCCAGCTACTCTGGTGTTTCCGGTAATAAACAATAGGAGACCCTGCCTCAAATACATTGAAAGGTAAGGACTAATACCCAAAGTTGTCCGTTGACCTCCACAAATGCCTTGTAGCATGTGTGATCCAGCATTCAAACATATGAACACACATACATGTGTGCACATCACACATGCAAATACTTTAAATGCAGCTAACCAGGAGGCTTTTACCTCACTAAGCCCAATTTAGAAATTCTCCAATGGAACTGCCTGAAAGAAGTGCAGTGTGCTCTAGACTCTCCAACTGAGTGAGCTCCAGATCACCTATGCTGAGGTGGGCTTTCTGGTGATTCAGCTGTCTTTGATTTGAAACAGCTTGGGGAGGTAATCATCCAGGATGGGAAGAGACTTCTCATCATGCGGCTGCATTTGAATTTGAGTCATCTATTGCTCCTGTAAGCAAGCCCTCACCCTATTCTTTAAGTAACCCTAATAAGCTCATTGGTTCACCAAACTGGTTTGTGTAATCATCCGTTGGTCTGTCGTATGTGTCCTATCTGGGGAGAAGATGTGTGTTTAAGTCACCCCAGGAAAAGTCTTTCCTGCAACACATCTCAATTAACCTATTCTAGAAACTCCTTCATAGACATGCTCAGAGATTTGTTTCCATGGTGATTTTAAATCCTGTTAAATTGATAGTCAAGTGTAATCATCACACCCCGTAATACTTTAGGTTATTTCTATATTAACTTATAAGAATACACGTATTATTTATATAGCAATTAATTAAAATATAATCTTCAAGGTAATTTTGTTAGTTAGAGGAGGTTTCAGAACAGACAATGATGTAACAACCCAAAGACTCACAGGATCAAAGGTCAATGATCACTTACTGGACATGTCAAAGGAGTATCAAGGTGATCTGAAAGACAGGCATGGGAAAAGGAGACAGAATGAGGAGAAGCCAGTTCCTAAGAATGGGAGTATTCCAGAGAGTCACTGTTGGCAGAGGCAAAGACCCAGACACAGAAAGACCATGACTTGGGGCTGGGGATGTAGTGCAGTAATTAAAAGTACCTGCTGCACAAGCCCAACAACTAGAATTTGGATCCTCAGACCCCACCTAAAGCCAGATACAAGTAAGACATGTGTCTATAATCCCAACATACTTATGACAATGGGAGGCAGAGTCAGGAGAATCTCAAAGCTCGCTGGCCAATGGATTTGCTTTCAAGAGAGACCCTGTATCCAACAGGGTGGAAGGTAAGGACTGATACTCCAAAGTTGTCTTCTGACCTCCACATGCACATTGCATGTGTGTAACCAGACACACACACACACACACACACACACACACAGACACAGACAGACACACACACACACAAAGTATGAGTTATGTGAGTAAGAAAAAAATGGAAGTGCCAGAGACCCTTGGCCTCTGAGCCAGCATCTCATTTACTAGAGGTGTAAACAATGTTCTGCATAGTTATCATTAAGATTAAATAGGTGATGTATTTTTAGCCCATGGTAGAGTGTGTAACATATTCTTTGTGTTCATTAAACATAAAATGAAGAACAGCCATTATACTTCTCTGCCTCTGGAAGTCTTCCCCTCTCTGCCTCCTCCATCTACTCCAGGCAGTTAGTAGAATGTATTAGGGTGAATGAAGGAGCAGGGTTATAATTACTTCTATGAAGTGGCTAACTGGGAATGGGAAAGCACAAGATGGCAGATGAAAATCAAGTTACTAAATTCAATTTTTATTAGAAACTGGGAGAAGTCGTGTTGAGGCAGGCAGCCCAATGCTGCTAGATAAATAAGATATATGAATTTTATTCATGTCCTATCAGACATTATTAATGAAAACCTACCTTTGGGGCATTTTCTAATCCTTTTGTAAAAGATTGTTCCTATTTCTTGGAGATTTTTTATTTTGCTATTAGAAGAACGGGAGACTTTGACATCCCTGGCCATAAAACTGTAAGAGACTAAAAACAGAATCTTTACCTTTCATAATAAAGCCTCCATTTAAAATTTTCATATATATCTTCTATGATTTGAAAGTGCATCTCTTCCAAAATTCATGAGGAAACTGAATCCCCAGTAGAGGAGTATTATAACATTCAATCCCCAATACCACTGAGCCCTCCTAAATGGTCTGGTGGTTTGAATTTCCAATGTCCCCCATAGGCTGGAACACTTGGTCCCCAGCTGGCAGCACTGCTTGGGAAGGTTGTGGAACCTTTAGGATGTAGAGTCCCGCTGGAGGAGGTGGGTCACTGGAAGCCGACCTAGAGATTTTTAGATTGGTTCCACTTTCTGCTTCCTCTCTCTGTTTCCTGTCTGTGGTTGCAATGCTATCAGTGCCTTCTGCTTCTGCTGTCGAGCCTTTCTAACCATGATGGATTTTATCTCCTGGGGTGTAAGCCAAAATAATCCCTTAAATTGCTTCTTGTCAGGTATTTGGACACAGCAATAAGAAAAGTAACTGATGCAGATGGGACTGGTCCCTTCTAAATGACTAGGGAGAAATAGGTGGGTCTTCCTCACCTTCTACCTTTTCTGCCTAACTGATGTTCATGATGGTGTCCATCATTAAAGTTCAAGTTGCCATCTTAGAAGTAGAGACCAGGTTCTTAGCTGGCAATGCCTTGATATTAAAAGTCCCTGCCTCCAAATCTGTGACGAATTTCTATTCTTGGTTAATTAATTTTATTAATGCAGCAGAAACAAAGCTAAGCTAGTAGAAGATAGATTCCATGGTGGACCTAAACTATGATCAGCACAGTCTTGTGCTATTGACACTATCAGTTTATCCTAAATTTGACCTTGAATCTTACCAGGAGGAAGAGCATTCTACAGCTTTTGCCAAAGCTAATATGCAAAAGGGCCGAGCCAACATCAGTCTGAGTGAAAGAGGCAGGGTTTAAAAGCTGCAATTATTTATGTTATGAAGACACTTTCACTATATCTTTCCCATCAGTTGTATTTGCTTGTTAATGTTGTAGGATCATTTTTTTTTTCTCCACTAAGTAGCACACTGTCTCCCAAATTTCCAGAAAAGTACCACCTTCCAGGTATGGCTCCTTCTCTCCTATAAAGAAACAGTATAGGGGCTGAGGAGACATCTCATTTAGTAAAATGCTTGCTTCATAAGCACGAGGACTGAGTTTGATCCCAAGAACCCACAGAGAAGAAGCTGGGTGTGGTGTTGCATACTTGTAATGCCAGAACTGTGGAGGCAGAGACAAGTGGATCCCTAGTGCAGACTGGTCAGCCAGTCTATCCTACTTGGTAAATTCCAAAATAGTAGAAGACCCTGTCTCACAGAAAGGTGGATGACATTTGAAGTTCAACTACTTAGGTTGCCCTCTGGCTTCTATACACATGCACACACATGAACACACACACACACACACACACACACACACGAATCAGTATAGATAAATAAATGGTGGTTGACATGTGAGTCTAAGTAGAGAAGTGCAAGGATTGGGAGAAGGTGGTGATTCATCAGAAGAGTCCAAACTAAACCAGGCAGCCAGCCCCTGTGTGACTCCAGAATTGGAATATGCTGCCAGCAGGATCAGAATTCCCAGATTTCTACCTTCTCTAGCATTTAAAGACCATCTAGAAAGCCATAAGAGTTGTCTCTTGTTTTGTGAAGGTAAGTAGGCCAGGAAGTCAACGCTTTTGAAAAGCCTTTTTAGAGCAGCATTGTGGAGGTCCGTGGAAGTGTTCTAGAGAGCTAAAAGTGACATGACTGCCCAGAGCTTTATAGCAAATTGCCTAACATCTCCTTTCATGGACCATCTAGATAGGAGGACTGAGACACATATTTTCTGGACTCAATTAAAAAAACCCCACAGGAATGCCCAGAACTTGCGAAAGTTAAGCCCTCTCTGGATAAGTTAACTTAATAGTGGGGTAGGTATGATGTTTTTCAGTTTTGGTCAGGTGCTTCTCGAATCATCAACTATGGTCAGAGGAGGAATCTTCATGAACATGATGGGTCCCATGTGAATTGCAGGGGAAGTGTGGGAGGGACACAGTCTTGAGTACTTGCATGGTACTGGGCAGGCAGGGTTTGTTATATCATCAGTAGGAAAATGTGTGAAAGAGTGGGATTTGGCTGGCCTATGGGCTGAATGGACTCCCTAATATGATGATATTGGTTGTTGGAACCTATGGAAGATGATTAAGTTCAAGTGAGGTCATGAAGATGAGCTCCATGATGGGATTTGTGTCCTTATAAAAAGAGACTAGAGTACAAAAAAATACCTGAAACACTAAGCGTATGTGAAGGAAAGATTTTGTTTGGCTCAGAGATTAGGGGTCGCAGTCCATGGTTGGCTGACTTCATTGCTTTTGGGCCAGTGGTAATGCAGCACATTACAGCAGAGAACAAACTCCTCATCTTATGGTTTCCTGAAAGGGAAAGAGAAGAGACAGAGATCCCATAATCTCCTTGAAGGCATACCTCCAGTGAACCAAGACCTTCCACTGGGCTCTACCTCTTAAAGGTCCCACCACATCCCAAGAGCACTAAGTGGGAAGCCTTTAACACATGGGTCTTTGGGGCACTGATATTCTTGAATGCCTTTCATTTAAGTTTATGACTTTATCCATATCTGTGAGGCACATCTTGCAGCAGGGGAGCTGGGGATAAGAACTTAGATAATACCTAGCAAAATTCCAATGTACTTCAGAACTTAAGGCGTACCCAAATTCTTACCTATAAAGTTAAAGAATTAAAATTATAGACCACCAGAGGATAAGGCACAGTGGCAAACTTTATTTAAGAGAATGGGAAATTACAGAGTTCTCCAGCCACCAGTGTAAAGAGAACATATGGAGAGATTTTAACCAAAATTTATGTTGTTCAGCTAAACAAGCAAAAGAAAAAAAGATAACAGAGGGCTCCCATCATGAGGATAAAGGTTCATGTGGGAAGATCTTGAGCCCCTCCTCACCCCAGCCATTAGGCCAGAGTGAGGGAAGGCCTTATCTTTCTAAGGCCCGGAAATTTAGAAATCCTCCTCCTAGGACGCCATGTGGGAAGAAGAGGCTGGACTTTGTTTCAGTGACTTTGTAAGACCTCCACGAGGTAAGCCAGAGAGACAGCTGGTTGGCCCATACCTGACCAATCAGTTTTAGCACCTAGGTTTGAATTCTAGCTAGAAACACCTCCCACTCAAGGGGAGGGGGCCTATGGAACTTGCCTGAAGGAGTTAACTGTCACAATCCCCCCTCTGAAGAAATAACCCTAACTGCGGTTAGGGAATTGGGGTGTAGAATAAAAAAATTCACCAGAAAAAAGTACATACATGTTTAAGAAAAAAAAAAATCAAACAAGAATACCCACAAGAATACCCCATTTCATCCTGCAGGAGGCGGGCAAAGCTCTGACTGGGAGAGGGGTTAAGGAAGAGCATGGCATCATTGTGTGGGGGTCTCTCCATAATTCCCACAATCCTTTATAAGATCTTGTGGACTTTAAAGTCTTGAGACAATTTTTTTGTGTGTGTATGGTGTGCATATGTATGTGTGTATGTATGTTCTGTTTATATGTATGCATATGGAGGCCGGAGGTTGACATCTGGTGTCTTCCCCAATCACTCTTTACCTTATTTCTTGAAACAGGGCCTCTCACCTCACTTGAACCTGGATCTCATTGATTTATCTAGTCTAGATAACCAGTTTGTCCCCAGAGACCTTCACCTCTGCTTCTAAAGGCTGGGATTATAGGCAGGCTGCTATGCCTGCCCAGCATTTATGTGAATGCTGGGGTTCCAAACTCAGGTCTTCACACTTACATAGCAAGTGCTTTATAAAACAAGACACCTTCCCAACCCTTATGTGATACTTTTAAAGATATATTTTTAGCATTGTGTTTAGTATACTTGTAGTCAGCCACACGCCGCTGGGAGGAATCTCTAAACCAGGCAGTTTATGGAGGAAAGTATTTATTGAAATAACAGATCAGGGGAAGTTCATGAAAAGGCTGGCCCCATTTCACAGATCTAAGCAGAGAGAGACCCAGCACCAGCAACTCTAGCAAGCACAATCTACCTACCAAACAGCAGGAGCTCCAGACTTCAGCATTTTGCATATGTATTACTGGCATTTCACATCCACACCAGAATCACCTAGGGCTAGAGCCTAAGATCCAGCCTAGGTGACACCTGCTCCAGCCAGGCAGCTGGAGAAAAACCTTTACACTTTAAAAAATTTTATTATTTATTTTTATATCTTTATTATGAATAAGTATATATATTGTATGATCAATCTTTTTTTAAGCAAAATGCTAAGTTCTTTATTGATATTTTTTTTAGTCTTAAATATATATTTATTGTCCATAATGAGTTACATTATTCAGTGGGCAAACAATGAGTTATTATCCCCAATTCCCCAATGCCCCCCCCCATCCCCAATCAGCTGGATATCCTCCTCCATGGGCCGTCTGGATCAGGCCTTGTGGCAGGGGACCCTGGATAGCCTAGTACTCAGCCCGGTCCTCCTGGCCCAAGTGTGTTGTTACTGAAGAGTGCCATGCCTCTGGATAGTCTCCCCCACCACGGCTCTTACAATCTTTCTGCCCCCTCTTCCACTCAGTTCCCTGAGTCGTGGTGGATGAGTATTAAGGCTGCTTTAATGTTGTGAGCATAGGGATCTTTGTGTCGAAAATCGTTGGTTTCTGTCTCACTGGCTTATCCTGTGTAGATTGAATGTCTGTGGCTGTGGGTCCCTCGTTCCTCCCGTCCTTCTCTGCAGGGTTCCATATGGATCCTCCACGGTATGACTGTGGTGGCTCCTCTCTTGCCAGAATCTCAGGTATCGGCCTACGGTCGGTTGGTAGGGTTAGATGGGCCCTAGCTCTCTCGCTGCATCCTGAAAAATACAAGCACAATCTCCATTGGAGAGTGTGATCAGTGTAGGTTAACAAATATACACATTTTTGGTTTACCTAGATTCTATTTTTAGTAGCCTCCCCGTCAATTGCTCCCATAGTGCATCTTGTCTTGGGAGCCCAAGAGTATGGGATCCGGTGCCTATCGCCCTGAATCCCTAGTTCCAGACAAGGGGTCCCCCTCACTAAGTGGAAAATTGGCCGAATTTGAAAGCTGTTGATTGTCTCCCCCAGGCCCAGGCTCCTCTGTTGCACAAGTGCTCCTTTCTTGGTTTGCTGTTCTCTCCCAGTAGGAGGTGTGGTCAGCCTACTCATGGCCGCAGACTCCGTTTCGTGTCAGTGGTCTCTGTGTACTCCAGCTGTTGTTGATCATTTTCCCCTGGCAGCCTGTGCAGTGCCTTCCAGCACTACACTAACTGCCTTCTGGGGGCTGGATACCATTCCAGATGTTGAAGGGTCTCTCGATGCTGGTCAATGGCATTCTGTGGTTTCTTCAGCAACAGGGTTTTGCCTCCGGCTTAGGGAGGGCACCCAAGAACTTTGACAGAATTCTGTCTTGTTGTTGGAATCTCATGAGTCGCTTTGGTCAACAGCTCAGTGAGGGAAAGAACCAGTGGTTGGATGTATGATCAATCTTGTGAAGGTGTCCTGTTTCCCTCTTCTCTGTCCCCTACCCACTGGGGTACTTCCTTGGTGGGCATACTGGATCTGTCCATAGGTTAGGGGGTATGAACTGCACCAGAGGTAGCCAGTTTTTCTTTCTTTTTTTTTTTCCTTCCCTCTTTGTGTGTTGTTGCTGAGGGGGGGCAGTGTCTCTGGATATTCTCCCCCACCATGGTTCTTACAATATTTCTGCCCCCTCTTCTGCTCAGTTCCCTGAGTCATAGTGGGGGAGTTTTAAGTCTGCTTTATTGTTGAGATCTTAATTATATCTGGACCTTTGCCCTGGGTTGTGTTGGGTATTGTTGGTGTCTGTCTCTATTGACCTTTCATGGGTTATGTGACTTGAGACTACACCCATTAGGAGCTAGCCAAAATAGCAATGCTGTCTCATTTAACCTATATTGATCTCACTCTCAGATGGAGATTCTGTTTGTATTTTTCAGAAGGCAGTGAGAGAGCCGGGGACAGCTCAATACCACCAACAAGACATTGCATAATGGCTGACATCCTGGCAGGAGACAAACCACACCTAGCCTTCACACAGGGCACAAATTAAACCTATGAGAAAGTGGAGAGACAAACAGGAGACCAACCACAGCAAATCTGATAACTTTTACACTTTTGAATCTACTGGGGGACATTCAGTCAAACTACCACAATACTATAGACAATTTTAAAGGATAATTTTTATTCCATAATCTATTTAATAAGAGTAATATAAAATTCTTCTTCCCGTCTCCTCTTCCTCTTTTCCCTCTCTCTCTCCCCCCCTTGTGTTCTAGGATGGCCTTAAACTTGCTACAGCTTTATAAAAGAGGATGGCCTTTAGCTCCTGGTCCTCCTGCTTCCACCTCTGGAGTGCTGAGATCACAGGTGTGTGCCACTGTGTTCAGTTTATGTGGCACTGGGGATCCAATCCAGGGCATTGTGCATACTAGACAAGCACTATGATTACTGAGCTTGTTCCATTTCCACCAAATTCAATAATAAATTCATCTTTTTTGTAGATTTTTTATAGGGAGAGTCATATTACCTACAAGTATGGACTGTTTTTGTTCTTTTTAAAACTTTTTATTGATACCTTCCATAATTATAGACAATAAACCACTATAGCTCCCTCCTCACCCTCCCTCATATATCCTCTTCCTCTCAATTAGTCTCAATTTTGTTTGGGTATTGTCATGGTTTGATACAGGTGTCCCCCACAAACAATTGAATGTGTTCTGATAGATCGATCCTCAGCTGATGGCAATTCGGGAATTAGAACCTCATTGTTGGGGGTGGGCTTATGGGGTTATAAGCCAGCTTCCCCTTGCCAGTGTTTGGCACACCTTCCTGCCGCTGTTTGCAGTGCTGTGGCAGAGGTGATGTCCAGGCCTCTGCTCATGCCATCGTTTTCCCTGCCAGGATGGAGTCTCCCCTTGAGTCCATAAGCCAAATAAACCCATTCCTCTACAAGCCGCCTTTGGGTTCTTTCTGCGCAGCAACCAGAATGATGACCACAACAATGATGACCATAAGGACCACCAGAAGCAATTTGCTTTCAGCTGGCAAGGTCAGCAGTACACTTTTACTGTTCTGCCTCAAGGTTATATTAATTCTCCAGCCCTGTGCCATAGCTTAGTTCGCAGGGATCTTGATCGCTTGTCTCTCCCACAAGATGTCATGTTGGTTCATTATATTGATGATATTATGCTTATTGGTTCAAATGAACAGGAGGTGGCAACCACTCTGGAGGTGCTTGTGCAGCATATGTGAATGAGGGGATGGGAAATAAATCCATCCAAGATTCAGGGACCTTCCACCTCAGTGAAATTCCTAGGTGTTCAGTGGTGTGGGGCATGCAGGGATATTCCGTCTAAGGTGAAGGATAAGTTGTTGCACCTGGCCCCTCCTGCCACTAAGAAAGAAGCACAACGTCTAGTGGGCCTATTTGGATTTTGGAGACAGCACATTCCTCACTTGGGTGTGTTACTTCGTCCCATATACCAAGTGACTCGGAAGGCTGCTACTTTTC
>PVHP010028863.1:0-22781 GCA_004024765.1 Zapus hudsonius | reverse complement strand
CCGACCCTGCTTTATTCTCAGGGTTACTCCAGTATTTCTCAGATGTCTCCTGTTCCAGCTTTCCTCTGTCATTCACAAGCACCCCCTGATAATGTGCAAAGGAGAACCTGGCTACCAGCCTGCAGTGAACGAAGATTTAAATGAAAGGAACAACTCAACGACTCAAAGCCCCAAGCTGAAAACACTCTGGAAGCCACAAACTCTGTCACCTTTAGAAGAGGCCAGATCAGGACTTCTGAATTGTTTCAAATGCAACAAGGGTGCAATGGGAGAAAGCAGCTTACTATCTCTTTTAGGGTATAGGGCCTCAGCAGAAAAGGGCAGCCTAGCCCTGCCAAATCTCACTGTGTTTCAAATTCGCCTTCCAGTAAAACTAGGAGGGGCACTAGCTAGTCTTTAAGGTCCTCTGAGCAGAGACGCTGGGAGGCTCTACATTTCCCCTAAACAACCTCTTAGAAAGCGCCAGATGCTCATAACAGTGGAAAATGGATTCGCTCACAGCTTTCACAGCGTCTCAGGCCTGCCTCCCTCCCTCCCTCTTTCCCTCCCTCCCTTTCTCCCTCCCTGAAGGGGCCCCTGCTCTTCCCAAGCTGCCTGAGCAGAAGGGAACATGCAGCTCCCCCAGAGCGCAGGGGCCCTGATAGGGAAAGCTGGCTCTACAGGGACATTCCTCCCTGCCAGCTAGTGGGGGAACTTCTGGAACCTCTAAACACAACATCCTCTGCCCAGCCTGGCCCCAGCATCCTGAACCCCAGTTTACAAGCTTTTAGTGGCAACTGGCACATTTGGCAACTTCCTGAAGTACAAGCTGAGCCAGACCCCTTTCCCTAGGACCTAACTAATGAGCAGATGCTGGGGTGGGACAAAAAATAATAATAATAATTTTAAAGAGGAGTGGGGAAGAATTCCACCAGCCAAACAAGCTCTGAGCCTTGGTTCTCTGGACCAGGGCTGGGGAGGACCAGAGGGAAGTTTCCCTGGCAGGCCTCTCAAAATCTGGTGCAGAGATCATGGGACCACGAAGGGCTCCAGGCAGGGATCCATCCCCAGCCCACACTTAGCTCAGGACCTGGCCCAGGAATCATCAGACATTCCCAACACCACAAAGCACAGCTCACTTCCCTTGCCAGGCTCCTCTGGGGTCTCTGGGTGGGAGCAGCCTGCTTGCATTACACTCTCTCAGTGGGCTCTCTCTATGCCTGGAAAGTCAGAAAATCGTATATCCCTACACAGACAGCCGCAACCCCACACAGCTCTCTGCTATCAGACTATTTTAACGAGTGTTATTTGGGAAACTCTTGGACATGTTCTAGGTTTGGCGTTGGTTCTCGCTCCATCCATGTTTCAAAATCCAGTACTCATCCCCATGTTTGTAGGAATCCTGGAGGCACTAAACTCAGCTGAAGGTCTGCCTAAATTACCAAGACCGTGCCCAGTCCAGAATATACCAGAAGGTCTCCAAGAAGAGAAGATCCAGCCATGCTTTCTTTCAAGACTAAGGTTGTACCTACCAAGGAAAATTCTAGCAGATGACTGCAGCCCCACCTCCCCACCCCCACTGTGGGGTCCCCATAACTATATTCCCTTGAACTGACAGCCCCTCCCAAATCTCTGAGCACCAGTGGTATAGTCAAGAATCTAAGGAGGTTTCTGTCCCAGTGAGGATTTGTGGTTCAAATGTGCTGATTCCCCACCCCCCTATTCACCCACCCCCTCCCGCCTTCATGGGCACCTCACCACCAGCACCTCCTAATCATCTTAGATAGACTCAGTCACGTTTCTACGCTCTCTCTGTCACCCCACAATTTTCACAGACAGCAGCAAGCTTTTACTCAAAATCTATTGTTGGGGCTGGAGAGATGGCTCAGCAGTTAAAGTGCTTGCTTGTCAAGCCCAAACACCCAGGTTCGATTCCCAAGTCCCCATGTAAAGCCAGATGCACAGTAGTGCATTCATGCATCTCAAGTTTGTTTGCAGCAGCTAGAGGCCCTGGCACACCCATCTGTCTCCCTTCTCTCTCTCTTTCTCTCTGCTTGCAAATAAATTATATATATTTAAATCTATGTCATAGAGAAAAAAACCACACTAAGCAAATAAGAATCTGCTAATGACATTACTTTTCTGAAAATTCATCTGCAACTCCCCACCTCAAAAACTTCTCACAGGAAAAAAAAAAAAAGCCAGGTGTGGTGGCACACACCCTTAGTCCCAGCACTCAGGAGGCAGAGGTAGGTGAATTGGATCACCTGTGAGCTCAAGACTAGCCTGGACCTACAGAGTGAGTTTCAGGTTAGCCTGAGCTAGAGTAAGACCCTATGTGTGTGTGGGGGGGGATTTCCTTCAGTGGGCGCTGGGGAGATGGGCAGGATGGCAGATGTTAAAGGCACTGCTAACTCAAATTTGATTCCCCAGCACCTAGATGAAGCTATACCCCAAAGTGGCACATACGTCTTGCATTTGTTTGCAGCAGCAAGAGACCCTGGCATGTACACACATACACACAAACTTTAGAAGACTTCTTACGGTTCCCTAAGTTCCTTCTTAGGTTTTCATCTCCAGACCCTCTGAGCAAGATCCAATCTCCTCTGGGTCTCTCCTGCAGCACAATGTGTCTTGCCTTCAGCATGCCCGGGGGTCTCTTTGCTCTCAACAGAGATCTTCCCCCATTTAGGTTCTTCATAGCAGAATCCTCAAATCAAAGGCATCTACCTCCAGGATGACTGCTGGCTCCTCCCCTGCCATGATGAAGCGAGGTGTTTGATTTTCTGTGTAACACTGTCCTCCTCTCCACCCCACCCCATCCCCTTATATCTGGTTCTCTGACAGTCAAGAAATCTACCCTATGGGCTGGAGAAATGGCGCAGAGGTTAAGGCAGTAGCCTGCAAAGTCTAACAACCAGAATTCAATTCCCCAGTACCCATGGAAATTCGGATGCTCAAAGTGGTGTATAGGTCTGGAGTTCGTAGCAGTGGCTGGAGGCCCTGGTGTGCCCATTCTCTCTGTCTCTTTCTTCTCTCTATCTCTCTCTGCTTGTAAATAAATACATAAAATATATTTTAAAAAGAAATCTACCGTAAAGTGCTCCATGTTGTTTTCTGTTTTCTTTCTTCTTTCTTTTTTTCTTTCTCTCCTCTATGGACATGGAGCACTGTGAATTGGTGAAAAGGCAAGGAAAGATCCCCCATATGAGACTCTAAGAGTAGTCAAGTTCATGGAAACAGAAAGTAGGGTGGCAATTGCCAGGAAGTGGGATGAGGGGAGAGAAGGGAAGTTATTATTTATTGGATCTGGAGTTTCCATTTGGGATGATGAAAAAGATGATGGTGGTGATGGTTTTACAACAATATGACTGTATGCCTACACTTAGCACTTTAAATGGTAAATTCCACATACTTTGACACAATTAAAAAACAATAAGCCAGCAGCAAGATCCTTCAGCAATTTTGGACCACAGCACACCCTCCGAACACCGGTGCAGAGTTCCCAGCGGAAGCAATTACTTCACCTGCTCTCAGAACTGGTGGTCAGCCATCTTCCTGCTGACCTTGTCCATACTTTCCAAACTGACAGAAAACGCGAGAACTGCGGAGCAGTGGCCCCAGGAGAAGCAAGCATCAGCTCTGGTTCGAAATCCAGATCTGTCATGAACCAGCTGTGCAGCACTGATTTTTATCTCTCTCAATATGCTTATTAAAAAAAAAAACAAGGAAGATAATAGCCAGTCCCCAGTGAGTTCATGGATATGAGTGCATTTGAAGTATGTGTAAACTGGTTTCATTGTTGCTTATTTACCAAACAAAAAGCATCTCAAACATAAGAAAGAAGCTGCTACCTGAAAATAAGAAGATAGCTAATAAGTCAGCCTAAAAATAATGCGCTGGCTGAGAGTGGTGGCCTTTAATCCCAGCACTTGGGAGGCAGAGGTAGGAGGATCACCATGAGTTCAAGGCCACCCTGAGACTACATGGTGAATTCCAGGTCAGCCTGGGCTAGAGTGAGACCCTACCTCGAAAAACCAAAATAGTACCAATCATACTATCCTGATCTTAAGCCCAAATCTCTAACTCACCCAATCAAAGGCAGAATTAAAGGAAGTCCTTACAGGTATGCTCTAAAGCAGGAAACACCCATTGTGTCAAGACTTAATTTCTCCATGATTGACGATTCTCCACAAGCTGCCTGCTGCACTGCCCCATGAGGTGCAGAGTGGTGTTCCCAGAGGAAGCAAAGCCATAGAACGGCACATGGGAGCGGGCGGGGGGGGGGGGTATCCTATGTTCCAAATGGAACCTTCTCCTAATGTTCAATGCACTCTACTATGACTGTCGAAAGACTAGTGAAACGGTGCCAGCACACATCGAGTGGCTACAAGACCACAAATCTCATGAAAAGGTGGCCCAAAGGTGCCTCCTGTCGGCGGTGTTGGCTGCCCTTCAGTCTGCCCACCAGCTGGGTGTGTAGCCCTGGCTCTGCTTCCACGGGATGTAGAAAGCAACTTTTCTCTCCAATAAAAGTCCCTCTTGGCTGGGGATATAGCTCAGTTGAAGAAGTGCGTGTTTGCATGTACCAAGCCCTGGGTTGCATCTCCAATACCAGACAAAATTGGCAGAGTGGTACTGGTCTATAACCCCAGCACTCACAAGGTGGAGGTGGGAGGATCAGAAGTTCACGGACGGTCTCAGCTTCATAGTAGCTATGTAGGGATTTCAAGCCCAGCCTGGGCTACATGAGACTGTCTCAAAAGAGGCCCTCTTTCCTTCAGGCCTAAGAAGCAAATTCAGATCGCTGTGGTCCAGGTAGATATGCACCTCTAGGTACCTCACCTCACTGTGGGAACCCCCTGAGAGAAGTTTCAGGGCTTTGGGTCTCTCTCAGTGTACTTAGGATGTCTGTCTCCCACACCTCGCAGGGCCCCAGCTCAATTCAGATGGAAGTCATCTGGTTGAGGCTCTAGACTGACTTCACCAATAATTACGTTATGCTTGTCCACACCCATTCCCACATCACCTCCTTCCGAGTCCCCTTCCCACTCACTCAGCCTGTGCCAAGAAGCAAAAATGGAAGCAGACCTAAGGAAACCCAGCAGGGGATACAACCTAGGGCTCAAGTCTTGGACTGTGCCCAACTTCAGGCCCCCACGTTACCCAGTGCCGCCTCCCAAGTGGCTGCCTCACCTCAGCTGCAGACATAAAGTGGCCAGTTTTGCACTTAAAACCCAGGAAGAGCTACAGAGAGATTTCTATGAAGCCTTCATCCCAGGGAGGGGCCTTGGGTCTCTTCTCTCCTCACAGCCCCTCAGCCCTCCCCTCCCTCCAGCCCCAGCCAGCTGGGAGCATCTGAAGGTCATCGCATCCCAGACTTGAAGACCCCAGGAACAAGAGAGTTGCTCACAGGCCTCCTGCTTCTGAGAATGACACTCTCAGTTCCAGAATGTTCCTCTTCACCATTTTGTAGGCTTTTCACTTTTCTTAACACCCAGGCAAGTCAGACCGGAAGAATTTGATCCTATGGGCACCTGGTGGGATAAACTATTCCTGCAATGGAGCCTCACCACAGCCTCCCTCCACCCCTTCTCTCAAAGGTGGCCTGTGTCTCACCCAACCTTACCACACCTTGCAAGCCTGAGAGGAGGTAGCATTGGGGGGACGGGGTTAGGAGGGGTAGCTGAGCAGTGCCCCTGGCAAAGGGAAGGAATATAAGAGCTCCCCAGTTCCTCATAAGGATCTCTACAAATGGGCCCTTGGCAGGAGAGTAGTGGTGCCACCCTCTCAGGGGCCCTGGCTGGTCTGGGCCCACCCCAGCCTTCTCACAGGGGGCTTTGAAGAACAGCTCTAGCCTCTGCACCCTCAGAACCCCCCTCTGTCACCGCCTCTCCTGCCCCCACCCCCACCCATGTGCTCCCTACAGGAACAGACTCTGAGTGGAGTTAATGTCGGATACTGTCTCCCAACAACATGCTGGAACAAAGGCTGTTCCTGACTAGATGTGCAGTGTGCCCGCTCGTCTGCAGGGTTTAGGCAAACATAATTACAGAGAGAGGCAAAGCCCTCTCAGCAGCCACACCTGGCCGTACAGTAAACAGCCCTTCTTCCTGTCGAGCTGGGGGGAGCTGAGAGACAGGGAGGCGACAAACCACAATTTGAATCATTTGGGAAGAAGCTATAAATATAATAATGAGTCATTTGTAAAATATAATTTCATCCAAAAGCCTGGAAAAAAGTTCTTATGCTATTTCAGGCTAAACTGTTCAAGGATGTTCTGCCAGAACCTGGGGAGAGGACCCAGCTGCCCACCAAGAGCCAGTCTGGGACTCACATACGGGCCTCCTCGAGCTCTCCCCTGCCAGGGAGCTGCAGGGACCCTCCTGGGCACATGCTGAGGTTGGCATGCTGGCATTGCACAGTGCCCGGCTTGGACACTCACTGATAAGAATCACAGAGAGGCAGCTCCAGTCCAGGCTGGGCAGCACAGAACCATTTAGGATAAGCATGCTGTTGTTTCTGGCAAACTCTTCCTCAGCCTGGGGGACTAGATCTGGTGGCTCTTGCAGTGTGGTCCAAGGTCTCTTCAAAAGCTCTAGGAAGACCCCATCCCAGCCCTGGGCCCAGAGGCTGGGAGAGTGCATTATAACCTGAGGCTGAGGACAATGGTTAGATTCCCGCTAGGCAGCTTCATATCTGTGTGACCTTAGGAGAGTTCCCTCATCTATTAAGTGGGTTAATAACACTACCTTCAAAGGAAAAAAAAATCAACTTAAAGGGTTGTTCAGAAGATGAAATGAGTCAGTAGGCAAGGCATTTAGAATAGGGTCTGCGGCTGGAGAGATGGCTCGGCCGTTGTGTGCTTCCTTGGACAAGTATGAGGGCCCGAGGGGGTCTGAGACGACCTGAGTTCAAATCTCCAGATGCCATGTGCAACAGTTGGGCATGGCCAAGCGCACCTGTAACCCCAGTCCTGCAGGACATCACAGACAGACAGACAGACAGACAGACAGACAGACAGACAGACAGACAGACTCCGAAACCTCTGGAGCCCCACAAGCTCTGGAATCATTGAAGAGAATCAAAACAAGACCACGTGGACGAGCAAAGGAGACTCTGCCGATTGTCCACTCCAGCCACCACAGGTCAGCGAACCCCGCAGCTGGCTGGCGAACCCCACACAGGCCCATGTGTGAGCTTATTCCACATTACATACACAGAGCAAAGAGAATTAGAAAAAATTTGACATAATGAAACCTAATTATGTGGGTGGTTTTTTTTTTGTTTGTTTTTTGTTTTTGTTTTTCGAGGTAGGGTCTCGCTGTAGCCCAGGCTGACCTGGAATTCACTATGGAGTCTCAGGGTGGCCTTGAACTCATGGCGATCTTCCTACCTCTGCCTCCCGAGTGCTGCGATTAAAGGCGTGCGCCACCACGCCCGGCTTAATTATGTTTTTTATTATTTTTATTTTAATTTTTGGTTTTTTCAAGGTAGGGTCTCACTCTAGCCCAGGCTGACCTGGAATTCACTCTGTAGTCCCAGGCTGACCTTGAACTTCTGGCAATACTCCTACCTCAGCCTCCCAAGTGCTGGGACTAAAGGTGTACTCCACTACACCCCGAAATAATGTTCACTAACAAGATTATTGTTAGTGAGGACTCAGCCTTCCCTAAGGGCATCTGGCTGGGAGTCAAATACTGTTAAGAATGTTAATTTCAAATCTTTGTGGCTAGCACCTCTCCCTTTCTAAATGATGAAAGCTGTCAGGCATGAGAAGTTCGGCCATGTGATTGACAGCTGTCAGATCTCCCAAGCCCAGCAGCAGGGGCAGCAGCCTCAAGCAGGCAGAAATACAAGGAAGTCAACTGAAAGAAAATTGTTATTTCCATAGTTCCCAAGTCCCAAGAGACTGCGAACGATGAGTCTGCTGCTCCTGAAGGTCCGTCAGGGTGGTGGCAATGTACTCCAACACGGCCACTTTCAGAGAGCAAGGGACCTGTCACTCAAACCCCCCAAGCTGCTATCATGACAGCTGGGCTGTCTCAGACATCTCAGGGAGCCTTCGATCTAGCCAGACAAGGAAGAGACTTCAAACCCGCAGTGGATGTCCAGAAGAGACGCCATTCCTGAGACAGTAACCTCTGCAGCTGTCATAGCTGTCACCCCAATGGCACTTCTACAGTGGGTGGCCTTGGCCGTCAGGCTTCAGCTGACCCCTAGATAATCCACTCCAGATGCAGCTATTCCAAATGACCCAGCACACAGGCAGCACAGACCTCCCTGTAACCATTATCAGTCAGGCTGGGAGGAGCACCTCTCTGCATCACTGATGCCCAGTGTACATGTGTGACTGGCTGAACAGGTAAGCGCCTCCATGGTGCTGCAGCCCCGGCTTCAATAAAGCCTCCTTGGGTGCCTGAGCACCTGCTTGTGGTCTCCTCATGGATTCAGTGAACTGAGCTGGTCACGCAAAGAGCAGACAAGTCCCAGGACTGCCAGCCACAGGTCCATCCAGCAGCAGGTAGGGGCTGCCTAGGGAGTTCCAGGGAGTGGCCAGGAGCAGAAATGTGGAGCGGAGGTGGCAAAGGCAGAGGGCTCTGCAGAGCCAAGGCTGTGGAAGAGCTGGGGGCCCTGGCACTGGAAGACCTCCAGAGTGTTGCTCTACTTGGACAGCCACCAAGGGGAGCTAGCAGTGTTGTTAACACTAGTGGCTGGGTGCTCTACTGCTGGGAAGCAAGGCCCAGGATGGAGCCTCTGGGTTGAAAAGCCCAGAGATATTGGCACTCAATGCTCAGAGCTACTAACACTAATGGAGTTGCACCTCGTCTATTTGCGATTTCCACCTAAAGAGCCAAATAACCCTCAGCCGATTGGTGACATAGATACAGCAGAACACTCCAGGCAGCTGCCCTCGCTTGGCCTCGGCCCTGAGCAATCTCTTTTATCTCTAACGAACTAAGGTCCTCATGCTTGCAAGGCACGAGGTTACTGATTGAACCATTTCTCCAGCCACTCTTTAATATTATTTTTAAAATTATTATGATATGCAAGAAGGGGGAGAGAGAGAAGGAGAAGGGAAGGAAGGAAGAGAGGGAGGAAGGGAGAGAGGAAGAAAGAGAGGAAGGGAGGGAGGAAGGAAGGAAGGAAGGGAGGGAGGAAGGAAGGAAGGAAGGGAGGGAGGAAGGAAGGGAGAATGGGCCTGCCAGGGCATCCTGCCACTGCAAATGAACTTCAGATGCATACACCACTTTGTGCATCTGGCTTTACATGGGTACTGGGGATTTGAACCTGGGCTGTCAAGCTTATAAGCATCTTAACCACTAAGCCATCTCTCCAGCACCCCAGCCCCTCTCTAATCTTATTATCATTTTTTGTGTTTACATTTCCCTACATATCTTATATTTTTATCTTTTTTAAACATACTTGATTTGGGGAGAAGTTGATTGTTTATTTGCTTTTTGTTTGGTTTTATTGGTTTTTGATACGAGGTCTTGTATGGCCTGGGATGACTTTGAACTCTTTTATTTATTTATGTATTTTAGTTTTTTGAGGTAGGGTCTCACTCTAGCAGAAGCTGACCTGGAATTCACTCTGTAGTCCCAGACTGGCCTCAAACTCATAGCGATCCTCCTACCTCTGCTGGGATTAAAGATGTGCACCACAAGGCCAGCTCTGAACTCTTTGATTCTCCTGCCTCCATGTCCTGATTGCTGGCACTGCAACCACACCTGGCTTAGTATTCGTGTTTGAATTAAGAATCCACATAATAGCATACATTGTGATTGAAAGATATATCTCTGAAGTTGCTTGTAGTTTTCCCTCCAAAATATTCTCTCTCACAGGTGTCGTGACTCAAGCTGTAATCCCAGCCTGCTGGAAGCTAAGGCAGGAGGATCACCATGAGTTCAAGACCAGTCTGGGCAATAACAAGTTCCAGAACAGCCTGAGCTACAGAGGGAGACCCTGTCTCAAAAAACAAACAACAACAATAACAAAAAAAAAACCCAGCTGGGCATGGTAGTACGTGCCTTTAATCCTAGCACTCAGGAGACAGAGGTAGGAGAATCACAGTGAGTTCCAGGTCAGCCTGAGCTAAAGTGAGACCCTACCTCAGGTTCTTAAAAAAAAAAAAAAAAAAAACTAAGCAATAAAAAAATCAAACAACCCAATCAAAAATTGGCCATAGCTGGGCATGATGGTGCATGCCTTTACTCCCAACAGAGACAGGGGTAAAGGGATCACCATGATGAGTTCAAGGCCACCCTGAGACTACATAGTGAATTCCAAGTCAGCCTGGGCTAAAGTGAAACTGTACTTTGAAAAACCAAAACAAAAAAATGGGGCGGTTATAACCATATAAAGCTGAAAAGTGCCACATGAGCTGCTGGGGGGATATGGCCAACAACACTTTGAGCAAGCAGGGGACACTGCTATATGACAGCAACCAGCCTAGGTGGGTAACCAGTGGCTCTCTGATTGGCTAAGAGATCCGTTCAGTGTGGAATATCCCATCTTTGATCCAGACAGGCTGTGTTTCAGTTTGCTGGGAGTCACTCTAGAAGTTCCTGGAAGTGCCAACTGCCTCATTGATCTCCAACATATTGTTACATTTTTTGAGTAAATACTATGTTTGACTTTTAAATAAAGTATGATGTGATGCTTAACTTTATTCCCTTGTACTTGGGTCCTTTCCTCCTCTACCTGCTTTCAGGATTTCCAGTTAGCATGCTTTTAGTTAATGATTGTGATATGTCTGGTGTTGTTCTTCAGTTTCTCAAGCTAGAGGTTCATTGAGCTTCTTAGATTTGTGGACTTTCGTTTTCATCACATTTGGAATGTATCTAACCATTATGTCTTCAAATATTTTTCTGCCTTTCCCCCTTTTTCAAATTTTATTTGCGTGTACGTGTGTGTGTGTGTGTGTGTGTGTGTGTGTGTGTGTGTTCCAGAGCCTCTTGCCACTGTAAACAAATGCTAGATGCTTAGGTAACTTTTTGCATTGGGCTTACACGGGTGGCTTGAGAATTACAGCTGGGTCCACAGGCTTTGAAAGCAAGCACCTTTAACCACTGGGCAATCTTCCCAGCACCTCTTTTTTAAAATATCTTTATTTATTTATTTGAGAAAGGATTGAGAATGGGTGCACCAGGATCTTCTGCCTCTGCATATGAAATCCAGACACATGTGTCACTTTTTAAAAAGCCTTTTGTTGACCGTTTCCATAGTATAGACATAAAATCACAATAATTCCCATCCCCATCCTCCCTCTCTCAAATCCACCCTCCATTGAATCTCCTCTTTCCAACTAGTCTCTCTTCTGTTTCCATGTCGTCATCTGTTCCTTCTATTATGAAGGTCTTGTGTAAGCAGTGTCAGGCACTGTGAGGTCAGGAATATCAAGGTCATTTGAGGCTTGCAGGGTCCACTGCTGTTTAACACCACTGATGGCTTCTCTCTCCCATAGGGCTGCATGTGGCAAAGCTCTTTCCAGCTTTCTGACAGCTCATCAACAGGCAGGAGGCTTCCAGCTCAGCTCCAGCTGGATTTCTCAGTGACCTGCAGCCCAAGCATGTGGAGTCTTCAGGAATAGGGTCTTGCCATCTAGTTCCGGTGGGCAATCAAGAGCCTTGGCAGTGGCCTGGAATGTTTTAGGGGCATCAGGGACCTCCCTGGTCAACAACTCACTGGAGGGTATCCCACCCCCATCATGCGTCACTTTCTGCATCTGGCTTTATGTGATTACTGGGGAATTAAACTCTGGGGTCAGTAAGCTTTGCAAGCAAGTTCTTTTAACCACTGAGCCATCTCTCTAGCTCTTCCTCTTTTTTTTTTCTTTTTAATATAGTACCTCTACTGAGGTCTTACGCAGTGTCCAGGACATTTTTTTTTTTTTCAGAGGTAGGGTCTCGGTTTAGTCCAGGCTGACTTGGAATTCACTATGTAGTCTCAGGATGGCCTTGAACTCACGGCAATCCTCCTACCTCTGCCTCCCAAGTGCTGGGATTAAAGGCGTGCACCACCACGCCCAGCTAGGATATTTTCTTAAAGCCCTGTCTACCCATTTTTTTTCTCTTAGTGGTATTTTATTCCTACTGCTTAAAAATTTTTAACTGTGATAAAATTCACATGACATAAGATAAACCATTTTATTTTGTTGTTTAGTTTCATTTGTTTATTTTATTCATTATTTTATTGAGACAGGGTCTCATGTAGCCCAAACTGGCCATGAACTCTCTATGTAGCTGAAGGTGACCTTGAACTTCTAATCCTCCTGCCTCTACTTCCCAAGTGCTGGGATTATAGGCATGAGCCACCACACCAGGTTCATTAGATGCTGGGGATCAAACCCATGCTAGGGGAGTACTCTACCAATGTACTGACACCCCAGCCTAAGATCCATTTTCTTACAGATCACTGATGTTTTGTTGTTGTTTGTTTTCTTCCACTCAGTGTTTCCTCTCGGCACTGAGGATCAAACCGAGGCCTTGTGCATGCTGGGTAAGCGCTCCAGCCCCAGCCCTTACATTCATTTTGGGTAGTCTGTGGCTTTATCTGCAGGCTTACTGATTTATTTTATTTTTTTTTTAAATTTATTTATTCATTTTCAAGCAGAGAGATACAGAGAGAGAAAGAGAGAGAACCAGGGCCATCACCTTGTGGGTCTGGCTTATGTGGGTCCTGGGGAATTGAACCCAGGGCCTTAGGCACTGGAGGCAAGTGCCTTAACCGCTGAGCCATCTCTCCAGCCCGGCTTACTGATTTATTTTGCTTTGGTGTCTATGTTTCATCTCTAAAAGTGAGATTGGAATCTTTCTGTAGCTTACAAGCTTCTATTTAACATGCCTAATATTTTACCTTCTTGAGCATGCTTTTTTTTGTTTCGTTTTGTTTTTGCTTTTTCTAGTTGAGCATGCTTTTAATGTCTGTTTACTAACATTCTTTTTCTGATCTCCATGTCATTGATGGGCCTGTTTATTTAACTTTTTTGACAATTTTCATAAATATAAATAATATACCTCGATTATAATAATCTTTTTCCCCTTCCCAAATCCCTTCTTCATTAAATACCTTCTTATTTCCAACTAGTCTTCTATTTTGATGTCATTGGATTTCCAGGTCTTGTGTAGTTGTCATCAGCCACTGAAAGATCATGAATACCAAGGCCACTTTGTATCTGGATGACAGTATTGTGAGTCCTCCTCTCCTTCCTTTCCCGATTCACATTCTTTCTGCCACCTCTTCTGTAATGGTCCCTGTTGTGGTCAGTTTTCTAGTTGCTGCGCAGAAAGAACCCAAACAAAAGCAGCTTGTGGAGGAATGGGTTTATTAGGCTTACAGACTGGAGGGGAGACTCCATCCTGGCAGGGAAGATGACGGCATGAGCAGAGGGGTGGACATCACCTCCACCACAGCACTGTAAACAATGGCAGGAAGGTGTGCCAAATACTGGCAAGGGGAAGCTGGCTTATAACCCCATAACAACAACCCAGCTCCATGGAGGTTGTAAAACCCAAACTGCCATCAGCTGAGGATCGATTATCCAGAACACATTCATTTGTTTGTGGGGATCAAACCATGACAGTCCCTGAGCCTTGGAAGGTGTGATAGAGACGTCTCACTTAGTGCTGAGCACTCCACTGTCCCTTCTTCTTGGCACTTTAGTGAATTTTAGGTCACCCCTGTGGTCACCACCTGAAAAGATAAGATTCTTAAACCAAAAGTTAGAGTAGCCAGGTGTGGTGGCACACACCTCTAATCCCAGCACTCTGGAGGCAGAGGTAGGAGGATCACCATGAGTTCGAGGCCACCCTGAGACTACAGAGTAAATTCCAGGTCAGCCTGGAACCAGAGTGAGACCCTACCTCAAAAAAAAAAAAAGTTAGGGTAGCATTAAGATACGGACATAAATAAGCACAAGGGTTTGAGGGCAGTTTGTGAGCATAATATATCCACTGAGCCAGACAATAGTAGTAGTTTCCCCCCAGGGCTTATAATCTCCCAAGCTATATAGGCTTTACATTAGGTTTTTAGTAGCAGGCAGAATTCCCTCCTGTGGAGCAGGCCTCAGTCCAATCAGAGAGGAGTTGGTTTTCCCCATAACAGACATGTCACTTTTACACCAGTTGGTACATTTGGCCTGGATGGCCAGCTATAAAGCTTACAGGGTCCAGGGTTCATGCTGGTTAAGATTATTGTGGGGGGCTGGAGCAATGGCTTAGCGGTTAAGGCACTTGCCTGTAAAACCTAACAATGTGAGTTCTGTACTGGGGAGTACCCACATAAAGCCAGATGCACAGAGTGGTGCATGCATCTGGTGTTGGTTTGCAGTGGCTGGAGGCCCTGGTGTGCCCTCTCTCTCTCTCTCTCTCTCTCTCTCTCTATATATATATATATATATATATATATATATATATATATATATATATATATATATATATATATCTTGCCTTGCAAATAAATAAATAAAAATATTTAAAATATTTTTTTAAAAAAAGATTATTGCCAGGCGTGGTGGTGCACTCCTTTAATCCCAGCACTCGGGAGGCAGAGGTAGGAGGATCACCATGAGTTCAAGGCCAGCCTGAGACTACATAGTGAATTCCAGGTCAGCCTGGACTAGAGCAAGACCCTACCTCGAAAAACCAAAAAAAAAAAAAAAAGATTATTGATGACTCTTGGGTCCTTTGAGCATCCTCACAGCTAGCCAGCAGGGAGGAGGCTTCCAGCTCAGCTCCAGCTTGATTTCTCAGTGATTTACAACCCAAGAATGTGGTGTCTTCAGCAATAGAACCTTGCCATCTAGTTCTGATGGGCAACCAAGACCCCTGGTAATAATATCCTATAATGTTTTGGGGGCATCAGGGACCTCCCTGGCACACAACTCACTGGAAAGAAACCTACCCCTGACACTGAAATTTTTCTAATAATAATCTATGGCTTCTGTGCACAACATTATCTGCCTCCACAAGATACTTCTGCCTAAACTCTTTTTTAACATGCATATCATTAGCTGGCAAAGAAATAGGCTATTGATTGCTTTCCTGCCATTGGTCACATTTCCCCAGTTATTTGCATGCCTGGTGACTTTTTTTGTATTTGTTTTTTTGAGGTAGAGTCTCATTCTACCCCAGGTTGACCTGGAATTCACTACATAGTCTCAAGGTGGCCTCAAACTAACAATCCTCCTACCTCTGACTCCCAAGCACTGGGATTAAGTGCGTGCACCACCATGGCAGGCTTTTTTGATTTTTTACTAGATTGTAGACATTGTAAATTTTGCTTTGCTGAGTGCTGGATATATTTGTGTTCCTATCACTACCATTGAACTTTATTCTGGAACACTTTAGTTATTTGGAAATTGTTTAAGCTTTATTTGAAATTATACCCATTAGTCTGGGGCCAATTTTGCACCACTACTGTTACTACCCCTCTGATGCTTCGTGATTGATCGGGTTTTTCTACTTGGCAGGTGAAAACCTAATCTAGTCCTTGTCCTGTGTGAGCATCAAGGATTATTTCCTCTTCCTTTGGGTGGCTGCTGCCCTGTCCCAGGCAGTTTCCTCATGCGCATGCTCTGGGCAGCGATGACTCAAGGGAACCCTCTGCAGATTTCTGAATCCACTGTCCCCAACTGTCTCTCTTTCTTCGCCTTCCTCTCCCTGTCTCTGCCTCTCCCTCCTCTGTAATGTGGTGCCCTCCAAACTCTAGCTGCTGTGACCTCCCTGGACTTCTCGCTAGACCTCCTCATCCCACAGAGATGATGGGACTCCATCCATCTTTCTTTTGGGGGTTTGAATACTCCCGAAGGCAATCAGCAGGAGCAGTCAAGGGGCTCATTTCCTGGTACCTACCTTGGGTGACTCCTATGTCTCAGCTCCACACACCTCCATGAAAGGCCTTGGGATTAAAGTCACATTCTTGAAGTGCTCTGGACAGTAAAGCTTGCAAAAATACTGCTTCATATATTTTGTGCAATTTTTTTTTCTGAGACAGTGTCCTCTGCCTCCGTCTTAGCCTAGAACTTAGTGATACTTTTCTCCTCAGCCTTCCACGTTCTGTGATTATGGTGTGACCCCCCCAGGCCCTTCTTATTTTGTACAACTTTTTATTTACCTCAGGAAGGAAGATAAACTCTTATTCTATCTCAATTGGCCTGGAAGTTGGCCCGGGGAACTTCTACTTTCAATAAGTCTGTTCAGTAGGTGCTAATACATGTGTGGCCTACAATTCCAGCACTCTGGAAGTAGACACAAAAATCACGATTTCAGCTGGGCATGGTGGCACACACCTTTAATCCCAGCACTCGGGAGGCAGAGGTAGGAGGATTGCCCTGAGTTTGAGGCCACCCTGAGACGACATAGTGAATTCCAGGTCAGCCTGGGCTAGAGCGAGACCCTACCTTGAAAAACCAAAAAAAATAAATAAATAAAAGAATCACAAGTTCAGTCACACAGTGAGTTCAAGACCAGCCTGGACTATATGAAACATCGTTTCCAAAAAAACACAGGGTTGGAGAGATGGCTCAGCAGTTAAGCACTTGTCTAAAGACCCTAATGACCTGAGTTCAATTCCCTAATACCTACATAGAGGCCCTGGTGCACTCCTTCCCTCTCTCTCTGTCTGTCTCTCTCTCTCTGCTTGCAAATAAATAAAAAATATTTTTAAAAAAACAAATAAACAATAATGAATAAACAAAGTAGGTTCTATACTAAATATTTAAGAGCATGAATAGAGAAACCTGTTTGACCAACAACAAACCAGGCATGGTGGCTCACACCTGTAATTCAAGCACTTTAGAGGCCAACAGGAGAGGGTCCGTGAGTTCCAGGCCAGCCCTAGGCTCCAGAGTGTCTTGAAAAAAAACAAAGCTTGTGACCAGGACGTGCTCTCAGATTTGCCACAAACAACACATGGGCAGGACAGCTGTCCTCTGGGCACTTCCCCCTCATGTTCAGAACACTCCCAAGAATGTGGCTTTAAATATCCTGACCTTGACAACCCTAGGCCTTTGATGGAGGGTGTGTGGAGTCACCCAAGGTGCCAGGAAGTAAAACGGTTCCATTCCAGCTCTCAGAATACTCTGACATGGAAGTGTGGTGAGGGCAAGGAAATGCCTAGTAATCACTCCTCCCCACCCAGGATGTATCCAGAACTTTCTGCTTGTACACGAGACACCAAATGAGAAACCGGGCCATGCTGGTTGCCTGCAGGATTAAACAGAATGGTGGGTCTCTCTCTTTCTCTGTATTTCTCTGCTTGAAAAAGAAATAAAATAAATTAAAAAAAAAGGGGGGGGGGCTGGAGAGATGGCTCAGCGGTTAAGGCACTTGCCTCCAGTGCCTAAGGCCCTGGGTTCAATTCCCCAGTACCACATATGCCAGACCCACAAGGTGGTGGCCCTGGTGCTCTCTCTCTTTCTCTGTATTTCTCTGCTTGAAAAAGAAATAAAATAAATTTAAAAAAAAAAAAAAAACAGAATGGTGGGTGCAAGGATCAGGGACTCCCGGAGGGATCAGTCTGCACACGTCCTGTCCCTCTTTCTCCCGAGGCAAGGCTTTGCTAGGACAAAAGAAGTCCTCCTGCCAGTGTTTAAAGAATTTAGTAACTTCCCTAAAAGCAATACTTCTGAAATAGCCACCTGCATGTGAATCCTTAGAGGTATTTGTTATTTAACACAGCACAGACCACTCAGCCCAGTTTCACATGGAAGGAATCAGACTCATTGGACATGACATGAAGCTCAAGAAGCTGTATTTTTATTTATTTGCAAACAGAGAGAGATAAAAGAGAGTCAGACAGGGCTGGAGAGATTGCTCAGTGGTTAAGGTGCTTGCCTGCAAAACCTAATGACCTGGGTTCAATTCCCCAGTACCCACATAAAGTCAGATGCACAAAGTGGCACATGGGTCTGGAGTTCATTTTCAGCAGCTGGAGGCTGGTGGCTCACCCATTCTCGCTGCCTGTGTCTCTTCTATCTCCCTGCTTGCAAATAAAAATAAATAAAAAGAAGAGAGCATCTGGCTTTTCGTGGGTACTGAGGAATTAAACGTGGACCATCAGTCTTTACAAGCAAGTGCTTTATCCACTGATCCATCTCTCCAGCCCAAGAAGCATGGAATATATTGCTTTGTTTTTAAATATTTTATTTATTCATTTTCAAGCATATATATATATATATATATATATATATATATATAGAGAGAGAGAGAGAGAGAGAGAGAGAGAGAGAGACCTTGTGGGTCTGGCTTATGTGGGTACTGGGGAATTGAACTGGGAGCCTCAGGCACTGGAGCCAAGTGCCTTATCCACTGAGCAATCTCTCCAGCCCTTGTTTTGTTTTTTGAGGTAGAGTCTCACTCTAGCCCAAGCTGACCTGGAGCTCACTCTGTAGTTCCAGGCTGGCCTCACAGTGATCTTCCTATCTCTGCTTCCCCAAGTGCTAGGATTAAAGGTGTGCACAACCATACCCAGTTAGAAGCAATATATATTAAATAAATTTTCAAGCAGAGAGAGAGAGACTATGACTGGGTGCACTAGGACCACCAGCTGCTGCCAACTCCAGATGCATGTGCCACTTTGTGCATCTGGCTTTATGTAGGTACTGGGAAGTTGAACCTGGATCCTTAGGCTCTTCAGGCAAGCGCCTTAACCACTGAGCCATCTCTCCAGCCCTAGAAGCTATATTTTTAACAACTTTCCTGTGTACAAAAAAGTTTGAGAACCACAGCTTTGGTATTTCATCCATAAGAAAAGTGATGGGCTCTGTGTAGGGAACTGAGAATATATTGAGAGCCTTTGTCATCTTCGTTCGCCATTTCCTTGGCACTGTAACTCCCTTCATGGGCTTCCGGTTTGTTTGTTTCTGATTGATTTTATGAGATATTATATAAAACCAGAGGTCTTGATGAAACTGGTCATTGAGTCTAGAAAATTGCTGACAGCTCTCCTCGGCTCAAGGTGAGGAACGTGGTGTTTCCTTCTTACGAATCTGTGTTAGCACTCATCCCAAACATTTAAGTTTAATCTTGAGCTGTAGCTGAGAAAATTTACAGATATGATCAGAGACCACAGTACCTTGAATTTTTCACATTCATCATTTGTTTGGATTAATGTTTTGGGTATCTAATACAAATAAGGACACCATCACCAGGGCCTTCTCTGACTGAAGAGACAAACAAGGGAGCGTAGGAAAGCATCTAGAATGATCCCCGGGTTTCTGGGTAGGTAGTAGAGAGGAGATCAGAGTGGTGAAAAGAGTTTAGATTCTAGGGCTGGAGACATGGGTCAGCGGTTAAGGCACTTGTCTCCAGTGCCTAAGGCCCTGGGTTCAATTCCCCAGGACCCACGTAAGCCAGACCCACAAGGTAGTGGCCCTGGTACATTCTCTCTCTCTCTCTCTCTCTCTCTCTCTCTCTCTCTCTCTCTCTCTCTCTGCTTGAAAATGAATAAATAAAATATTTTTTTAAAAAAGAGTTTCAGATTCTAGTATGTATGTAGCATCCCAGCTTTTGGGGCAAAGACAAGAAGGTTGCTACAATTTTGAGGCCAGCCTGGTCAACATAGTGAGTTTCAGTCCAGCCAGAACAACATAGGGAGATTCTACCTCAAAAAAATAAAAAAGGAGCCAAGTATAGTGGCTCACCCCTTTAATCCCAGCACTTGGGAGGCCAAGGTAGGAGAATCATTGTGAGTTCAAGGCCACCTTGAGACTACATAGTGAATTCTAGGTCTGCCTGGGCTAGAGCGAGACCCTAACTTGAAAAACCAAAAATAAATCAATAAATAATAAAATAAGCATGACGTGGTGACGCACGCCTTTAATCCCAGCACTCAGGAGGCAGAGGTAGGAGGATTGCCGTGAATTCAAGGCCACCCTGAGACTACACAGTGAATTCCAGGTCAGCCTGAGCTAGAGTGAGATCCTACCTTGGAAAACCAATAAATAAATAAATAAAATAAAATAAAAAGGGTGGTAAGACAATGGCTCAGAGGTTAAAGGTGCTTACTTTCATAGCCTGCCAGGCCAGGTTCAATTTCCTAGTGCCCATGTAAAGCCAGATACACAAAGTGGTGCATGCATCTGGAGTTCATTTGCAGTGGCAAGAGGCTCTGGTGTGCCTGTTTACACACACTGTCTCTCTCCCTCTGTCTCTCCCTGCCTCTCCCTTTGCTCACCAATAAGTAATTAAATAACATTTGTTAACTTCCAGGAGTCCTGCACCCCATGTCCGTGCCCACCTAGGATTCATCTGCAGCTATGAGACAGTCCCCTCACGTGCTTACACTATCCCTCTTTAAATACTTTTTGGGGAGGGGTAGGAGCTCACTCTAACTCAGGCAGAACTAGAACTCACATTGAAGACCCAGACTGGCCTTAATCTCACAGTGATCCTCTACCTCTGCTTCCTGAGTGCTGAAATGAAAGGCTTATACCACCGAACTGAGCTAAATTTTTTAAAATTTATTTATCTGTAAGAGAGTATGTGTTTTTGTTTGTTTGTTTGTTTGTTTGAGTTAGGATCTAACTCTAGAACTTACTCTGTAGTCCCAGGCTGGCCTTGAACTCACAGCAATTCCCCCCACTTCTGCTGGGATTAAAGGCACGCACCAACACCCCAGCTGTATGAGTCGTATATGTATGCGTGTTCATGCCACAGCACACATGTGGAGGTCAGAGGACAACTTCCAGGTGTCTGTGCTCCACCCACTTTGGCAGAGTCTCTTGTCACTGCAAATGAACTGCCAGTCTGTAAACAAACATCAGACTTGCTGGCCTTCCTGGCCCCGCCTCTCATTGCTGTTGATGGATTGGGATCATGGATGCGTGCCCACTTTGCATGGAGCTTTACATGGATGCTGGGAAATTGAACCCAGGCCAGCCAGCTATATGAGCAAATGCCTTTAACTGCCGAGCCTTCTCCCCAGCCCCCCAGAACCCCACTTTAGTGGCTACCGTGTGGCCAGATCCCAGCCTTGGGTGGAGCCCGGGGAGTGCACTCAGCCAGCATACAGGGCGGCCCATCCATGCAGAGAAACAAATGTCCCAGCACAGCCCTCAGAATTGCATGAGAGGCCATGGACTAGCTGCCTGAATTAGCTACATTTCTTGTTGGTTTTGTTTGTTTGTTTGTTTGTTTGTTTGTTTTTCAAACTTCCTTATTTCAAATACACATGAACACTGTGGCACAGAGAAACAGTGATGAAAACTCAGTCAACAGGACCAGTTACTGGTCTTCCATTATATCAGCAAACTGGAAATAAATAACCTTCCTTTAAAAATCCAACAGGTTCCTAAAATATTACTGGAGATATTAACTATTCGACCCATCAAAACATTTTAAGGAAAATATGTACAAAATATCTAAGAAGGAAAACCAAAATCTGATACAACTTAGCAAAGAGACACCTCACACAGCTTCCCCAAGGGATCTCCCAGAAACATTCCAAACGCAAAGACAGCCTTTCTGAGGAAGTGTTCTAAACGGGACTCACTTTAGTTTTTCCTTCCACAAGTGAAATATAATTGCCTAGCTCGAGGGATTTCTGATCTCTTGGAAAACATCACTGTCTGTGCTGAAAGAAGGTGTCGGATCTGCTGGCCATGTGCCATACAGGACTGTGGATGTCACCATGTTTAAGGCTCAGAGAATATGTCTTCAAAAAGGATTTTGGTCAAATTTAAACAAACACTGAGCATTTCAAATACATGATGGAATGCTAACCAAGCTAAAGAACGGAACTTTGGATTCCAAGAGTTTGCTTCTTACTAATACAGTCAAACAACTGTGGCCATGAGTTGCCTTGATGTCCAAGAATCTTACAAAAGCTCCCCACAACCAACACTCCCTAGACCAGCGTCAGCACCACTATCCTTCACTTCTCCCTGCTGTGCTACAGAGGGAATGAGGCTTTGCACAAGCACTTCCCTTCCACACTCAGGTTTCTGTCTGCAACAGTGACTTAGTTCAAACATTGTCGGGAGTGCTCACTCCTGCTTTCTTGTCTATTTAACAGTGATTTAGTGCAGAACCCGGAGAAGGGAATGCTTCCCGTAAGATCAGGAGTTCGTTTTAGTGAGCAAGAGATGATATGAGGGTACAGGTAACAAAATACTTTGGTTTTGGTTGCTTTTTTTTCCTTTTTACAATACTATTGCAGTCTTTTAACATTGTATCATCACAAGCATTAAAGAAATAAAGCATACTAGTTAGAGAATTATCTGTTAAGAGTAATAATTTAGGGCTGGAGAGATGGCTCAGCAGGTAAGGCACTTGCCTCCAGTGCCTAAGGCCCCTGGTTCAATTTCCCATGACCCACATAAGCCAGACCCACAAGGTGGTGGCCCTGGTATGCTCATTCTCTCTCTCTCTCTCTCTCTCTCTCTCTCTCTCTCTCTCTCTCTCTCTCTCTCTCTCTCTCTCCTCTGCTTGGAAATGAATAAGATATTTTTTAAAAAAGAGTAATAATTTAAATTTCCACAACTATCAAGGTTTACAATCATTAAATTTTACACACTACAAATATTGCTACATAGCTTGGGATGTAAAGGGAGTGAAGTAAGACTCTAATCGCTTACAAGACGAAGATGTTTATGATATAAACTTGTGATCTTTTGACAATGTTTACCCCTAAGCTTTCCTTTATTTCTGTCTGTCTTATATGAAGGCTATGGCAATATAGTAAAAATAAACACAAAGATAAATGACTCAACCCAAGAAAAAATGAACTTCATTAGCAATTAATGAAACAGAAGTATTTTGGAAAGGGCTGGAGAGATGGCTCAGCGGATAAGGCACTTG
>PVHP010028862.1:0-22814 GCA_004024765.1 Zapus hudsonius | reverse complement strand
AGTGACAACACACTTGGGCCAGGAAGACTGGGATGAGTACTAAGATATACAGGATCCCTTGCCACAAGGACTAATACAGACAGCCCACGGAGGAGGATATACAACTGATCAGGGATGGGGAGGGGGGGATTGGGGAATTCGGGATAACAACGCATGGTTTGCCCACTAAATAATGTAACTCATTATGGACAATAAATATTAAATTAAAAAAAAAAGATAACCAAAAGTTATGAAGTTGCAGTTTCTTAAGTAATTACAGAAAACCTATGGGGAAATGTTAAAATTACCCAGGATTCTAGTGAGCGCACGAGCCATCTGAGGGCTCCTGTGTGCATGACAGCATTACAAGGCCTGACTCACACGTGACTCTGAGCTCCTTGACGAAAGTGCAAGAACAGGATAGAAAGCCTCCCCATGACATTCCCACCTCATGCCATGTCCCAATGCACCATCTCTGCAGAGTCAATTCCCGAGCTTTTAAAAAATATCACTAGAAATGATTTGAAAACTTCAGATTTTTATCTAAATGAGTGATAGTCTAGGAATAGCGACTATTTCACAGCTCAGAGTAGCTTCCTTTGTTTTCATGTTTCGATTGACAGTGATTAAAATATTTATGGGATTTGAAGCAACATTGCTTTAAAATTATTTATTTTTATTAATTTATTTGAGAGAGACACAGAGAGGGGAGGAGGGAAAGAGGGAAGGAGGAAGAGAGAATATGAGAATGGGTGCACCAGAGCCTCTTGCAACTGCAAATGGCAGAGACTCTGGACATATGAACCACTTTGTGCATCTGGGTCACTTGGGTATTGGGGAATTGAACCTAGGCTGACAGGCTTTGCAAGCAAGCACCCTTAACCACTGAGCTATCTCTCCAGCCCTAGAGCAATGCTTCAATACATGCATACAATGTGTAATGAATAGATCAGGGCAGCTTTTAATTTTTCTCTGTGTAGGGAACATTCAAAGCTGAAATGGCACACACACTGCTGGTGGACTCACCTTTTCTCTGAATTGAGAAGGTTACCCTAAAAAAACTTGAAGATTGGTGCTGGAGAAATTATTCTGTGGTTAACGGCTCCTGTTTAGACACCCTCATGGCCTGGGTTAGATGCCCCAGTACACACGTAAGCCAGATTCACAATGTGCCTCATGTATCTAGAATTCCTTTGCAGTGGCTAGAGGTCCTGGCGAATCCATTTCCTCTCTCTTATTCTCATTCTCTCACTCTCTCCATACCTCTCTCTACTTGCAAATAAAATATTAAAAAACAAAAATCCTCCTACGTTTGAAATCACATGTTTCTCAGTGAAGTAGATGCTAGATCAGACTTTTCTTGATCTTTTCGTTCTCTCCTCCAGTTGGCCTTTGTCGGGGAGATTAGGGAGGCAGTTGACAATTGTCCAAGAACAACTTGAACGGCTGGCAGAGGTGAATGGAGAGAAGAGAAAGAACTGGGAATCTCCACTCTCTCCCCTGTCCTTCAGAAGACCTGTCCTCGCTGCCATTCACTGTCCTTTGCAAAGTCTGAAAAACTCAAATATTGCTGACATTTGGATATATCCCTGTATATGTGTAGTTCTAATATTTTCCTACATATGCTTGTGTAGAAAAGTTGCATCAAATTCATTCTAATTTTACTGTGATTTTAATGTCTTTGATTTATCTGGAATATTTTTACACTTTATTTTAGCCAAAAGGCTGGAATATTTTTAATCAAAAGACATTCCTTAATAACATATTTTATAAACAATTAACACTTAAAAATCCTCTTAAATCTACATTTACAATGTTCTCTTAATTCTTTAGTTCCAGCTCTTTTTTTCTGTATTAAAATTTTATTTATTTATGGAAATTATTTGTTTGCTTTTTAAAAACATGTTTTTATTTGTTTATTTGCAAGTAGAGAGAGAGAGACAAACAGAGAAGGAGAGAGAGAGAGAGAATAAGTGGACACATGAGAACCACGAGCAAGTGAATTCCAGTGCATGCACCCCTTTGTGCATCTGGCTTTACGTGGGTACTGGGGAATCGAACCTCCATCATTAGGCTTTGCAAGCAAGGGCTTTAACCACTGAGCAATCTCCAGCCCTTTGTTTGCTTTTTGCTGTTAGAAACCATGTGTAGAGCATGGTTTTAAGTTTTTAAAATCTATATAATTATTTGTGTATTGGATATTTATCAAGTGAACTGGCTTCATCCTCGAGAGAGAATATGGGAGTGTTCCCCCTGCCATCAGTCAGTAAGAGCAAAATATGTCCTTGGAGAAGTTCCTTACGCAGATATGCTGTACCACGTGTATTTCTCTTTGACGCTGATGCTTTGGTCATAGTCCTGGGGGGCAGGGGGGCAACTACGACTATTGCTTGACCAAATGGATATTTTGTGAGCATAAAATTGTCCTCTAAATATTTATATTTCTGCCCTTAGATTAGTGCTACTCTAATTCTTGGTCAGAGAAGCTTCTTTATGCGCATGGCTATGAGTACTGGGGAGTCTCGAACCTTCTCAAAGTGTTAAGAATACGTGTCTTGGCACTAAATGGGAAGCCTCTATTACACTTCCAAGGGTCAGGGAACACCGTGGGAAGGGTGATGGAAAAAACAGAAGAGGCAGAGGATGGAGAAGAGTGCATTGGAATGCTGTCTTCTGGACATGAAGTGCCCGTTGCTTTCATGATCTTGGACTGGCCATCATTATCTGCACAAAACCTGCACAGTACTGGCCCCAACAGAATGGCATCACGAAGGAGGAGGGAGGGCAAGAAAACCAAAGATCTCTAAATAAAAGAGGGACTAGTTGGAAAAAAGCAGGGGTTCAGTGAAAGTGGGAGGGGAAAGGGAAAAGAAGGTAATGAGAGGGGATATTGATGGAAACACATCGTGTACATGTAGGAAAATCATCAGTACAAGCGTCACAGTATGGGGCTGGAGAGACGGCTCAGTGGTTAAGGCGCTTGACTACAAAGCAGAAGGACCTAGATTCAATTCTCCAGGACCCACGTAAAGCCAGATGCACAAGGTGGTGCATGCATCTGGAGTTGGTTTGCGGTGGCTGGAGGCGCTGGTATGCCCATTCTTTTTCTATCTCTGTGTCTCTCTCTCACTCTCTCAAATAAATTAAAATATTTAAGAAAGTATCAGAGTATTACAAAAAATTAGGGTAGGAGAGATAGCTCAGTCAGGAAAGTGTTTGTCTTACAAGTGTGACGTTCTAAGTTTGATCCCCAGTACGCAAGTCAAATGTCAGGTGTGCTGTGGTGCACGCTTGTAACCCAGCACTTCTCATTTTCATTTGATAAAGGATTATTTTCTCTAACTAGCTATTGATGCCAAAGAGATGGCCAAAGCCTATACAAGGTAGGGTCCATCTGTGTAAACCTCTTTTCCAAGGATAGACTTGCACTCTCCCTTGCTCATCCCAAAGCCAAACACTCTCTCATTCTTTGTCTGGAATTGAGCCAGTTCGCTTGATCAATATCTAATTATTCTATCTTCACACTTATTTTCCCTCCCGGTATTTGCATGTGAATGTGTGCATATGTTCTGTGTTCTGTGTGTGTGCACATATGTGTGCATGTGTGGCAGTCAGAATAATAGCCTTGGGTATTATCCTCATAAATGCTGTCCACCTCGTTTCTTTTGAAACAATTTTTTATTTTCTTGGTGTGTGTGTGTGTGCGCACGTGTGTGTGCACATGAGTTTGAGTGTTTGAGTGTGATCATTTGCATGCCGTGGGGCATGTGTGGAGGTCAGCAACAACTTTTGGGTCTGCCCTTGCTCTTCCGCTCCTGTGAGGCAGGCTTTCTCTCCATCTCTCTCTGCTGTTCTTTTGTGTTGTCCTCGCTGATGATAAGTTCTAGGAAATTCTCCCATCTCCACCTCACATGTGTTAGTCAGAGCTACCACAGCTTCTGGCTTTTCATGAGGATTCTGAGACTAGAGCTCGGGGAGCCTAGGCTTGTGTGCAAGTGCTTTATCTACTGAGCGCCTCCCTAGCTTTGGCCACTTCTTTTTAAGACTGTGATTGAACCTCTCTTGGCATCAATATGACTTAAGGAAAGTCATCCTTCATCAAATGAAAATGAGCAATCATTTGCATAGGATATTAATTTGTAGAAATTACGTTTTTAAAAATTTATACATCAACAGAAAATACAAACATACATTTCTTTTCTTTCTTTTTTTTTTTCTTTTGATGCTGAGGACCCAGTCTAGGGCCTTAACTTGCTAGGCAAACCCCCTTCGTCTGAGTTAAATCCCAACCCCCCTTTTTTCTGTGTGTGTATTAAATGTTTTTGAATTTATACTATGTTTCATTGTTAAATTGAGAAATCTCACCAGGGTCGAGTAGCCATCTTATGTAAACTTTTCTAAATTGTTTCCCCAACTTTAAAAAATTGAGTAAAGGTAATATTTCATTAGAAAAGTAAGAAAAATATCTAAAGAAAAATAATTTTTTATTCATTTAGAGAGAAAATATATCAATAATATCTTTAGGGTCCAATGATTATATTCTTGGTTTTGCAGGTTGACCACCATAAAAAGAACAGTGGGTATTTGTTTAATATAAAAATGACTTAAGAGCTAGAATTGTTCTTTATTGCTTTATAAAGAATTTTGTCTTTATGAAACTACAATGGGCTGCTTATGTTTCCCCTATTCTTGCATTGAAACTGTATTCTCGAAGGTCATGAAAGAAAACAGGGTTCTTGGGCAGATGATTATGCTAATGAGGGCAAAGCCTTCATGCCTAGAAATAGCCTCCTACAGAAGAGGTCCTAACTGACCTGGTCCCATCCAATGTTAGAAAACACAGTGAAAAGACAGCTGGAGTAGGACCTTCAGGAGAAACCAAGTCTGTCAGAGCCTTGACCTTGTGCTTTCCAGACTTCAAAACTGTGAGACATCAATTTTCTGGAGTAGTAAGAATTTCTTATGGCTTCTTGTTATGCCTCTAGTACAACCTGGGGAAGAAAAAAAACTATATAAAATGGACACATACAATTCAAAATGACTTTTTTTTGCTTCTATTTTAATTCCTGCCTAAGACATTATCTTAAATTATTCTACAAATAAAGGCTTTACATGCAAAGGTAGAAGTCATCCTAGAAATTTCAATTGTCAAGATCTGCTTAGGAGATCCTTAATAAAACCATCATGTCAAGATTTGTGAGACATCTGACAAAATCACTGGTCTGAAGTTGCAAACAAAGTATTAATCAAGGCAGCCCCACTGCGGCTTAATAAGGTCGATGACAGACACTTCTTGGCAATCAAGACTCCTCTGATGATCATCTAATCAAACAGTGCTAATTCCATCTCTCCGTTGCGTTGGTTGAGTTTAGCAGAAGACTCCTCTGTAACCCAGCAGATTCAGTAGCACCTGAACGTAAAAAGGAAAGCGGAAAGAAACCCACATGGTTTTTCCAATTCTGGCCTGTGGGATCAAGTAGTAACAAAGAAGATAAATGGAACCACAAGTTTAGTAGAGTTGACAAATCTAAAATTTCCTGGGTTCGAGAATATATTAAAAGGAAACATTGGTGGAGTCTAGTCTATAGGTGCCTGAAGTTAGACTTCCCTTCCATAGGAAGGTGTGGGTATTAATTTGGTTAATTTCTAATGATCATCCATAATAACTTACAAAAGAGTTTGAATAATGAAACAATGTAAAAAGAAATTTGGTTCCAAAAATAAGCTTTTCCAAGACAGAAAATGTCTTAAAAACCTGCAGTATTTAGAGGCTTAATTAGTATACTGGGTCATTATGACATCTAGCTCGTTTCATTACCCTCCTAATGTATTATTAGTTGGAAGTTAAATACTGTCTGCTGGGACTTAAGAGTTTTCCTCTTGTCTTTCTGGTCATACTTATTGCCTAGGCCGACAGCTTACCTGTAGTGAGGAAGAAATGGAACTCCAATTAGAAAGCTTTCAGCCCAGCACCCATGGAAAAGCCAAAAGCTGATAAAGGTCAGCGTGAAATTTGAATGACAGGGCTAAAGTCTTTTACTCATAATTTTGTGTTTGCAATAGAATTCAGAGCAATTCACAGCCTTAAAGGCCTTAAGTGAGAACAGCAATTAATTGTAATGAATAATCTGACAAATCTGGTTGACATATGGCTGCTAATGCCCTCCTTTCTAGTGGGAGCAGAGGAGGGATTAGATTAACTCAAATGAAATCTGGGACCGCCATGCCATCTGCATGTTCAGTAGGAAACGGTACACGTTAAATGGTGAGCGGGTAGATATCTGTCTTGTACTCATCTCTCTCTGAGCCCTTGGCAGATCTGGGAATAGCAGTTTTATTACGGCACCAGCTGCCTGTCAATAGAGTAATACGGAGAGGCACAGAGTACAACCCAGAAAGCTAATATACCACGAAGCTGTTAAAAATTAACTAGATACAATTAACACGGATTTCAAAACTTCTCTGTTTATACAATGCATATTTATATTTTGATTTTTGGTTTACTCGATTGACTATTCCATAATTAAACAACATCTGTACTAGTTATATGTGCTACTTGGGTATCCAAGTGTTAGGTGAAGCAGAATTTCCTCTCCTGACTCAACAGATCTAACTTCTACTTTTCCATTATTTTAGGGTCTTACAGACAAAGAATAAATGAAACTCACAGATCATCCCTCAACTCATTTAGAAAGTCCCTCCTCTTTCCCTTCAACCTGGCTGACCTCCCTTTCTGTTTCATCCAAAGTGAACAAGTGGTGAATAGGAGTGAGTGATGCTCTCCATCTTTGGTCTTTGCTCCTCGCAGGAAGGAGGGAATGATGAGGGAGGTGGTCCAGCAGGTGGGTTTCTGCAGTTCGGGAGAGGCCGGCTCTTCAGTGCATTGCTCCCGAAGGCAATTCCTTCTTCTCTCGCTGCTCTCTAGAGTGGGGTTTACTTTTCTTTTCCTTGAATACCTTGTATTACACTCCAAGGCTGAACTGTTATTTGAACAAATAAGTGCTGTAAACCTTCTCTTTGGAGTGTGAGCGAAATCCCCGCCTGACTCGCTCACATCCACTTAGACCCTGGTTGCGGCTGCCAGTCATTAGTCACTGGAGAATATAGACTTGAAAGCTGATTCCACCTCATTTTTACTTGATCGTGGTAAATCCATACCGACCTTGTGTGCTCAAAAAGAAAACACACGAAATGCTCTTCCTGAGCCTCTTATCACTGCTTCTTGAAGTTTCCAAGGAACACGCATGGCCACAGTTCTCAGATTTGCACATCATACTGTCACCCAAGGGGGCTTGCCAATTGGGGAGCTTGTTTTTCTGCAGGCACATGTGGAGAGAAGGCAGAGCACTGAAGGATTGGCACTTCCATTCTGAATGGCCCGCCTTGCGTAGGTTCTTTTCAGCACTTAACTATGGAGGCTGAATGATGACAGCTGAAGAAATATCACTGCTCCCATTTCAGGACAACTTAATCCAGACCCAATTTACGTGTTCTCTAGCAAGATTCCTCACACCTCTCTGAGTCTCCTGTGACACTGGTTTAGGGGTAGATGTGTCCCATTCCTCCTTCATACCAACAGGGTAGCTTTAAGCAGCCCATTAGTATTTGTTTTCTCTCTAATGAAGCCTATTACAGTCTGTAATTTAAAAGTTTTTTTTCGAGGTAGGGTCTTGCTCTAACCCAGGCTGACCTGGAATTCTCTATGAAGTCTCAGGGTGGCCTTGAACTCATGGCGATCCTCCTACCTCTGCCTCCGGAGTGCTGGGATTAAAGGTATGCGCCACCACGTCCGGCTAACTTAAAAGTTTTATAAATGCAAAATATGCTTAAATCACCACATTTAGTAACGACATACGGCATTATCCTGGGATTTTAATGACTTACTTATAGATTGGTAAAGGAACCTCTCATCTCTAATACGTTCATGTGTCTCACAGTAAGGCACCACCAAAGGAGAGAAGGATGTTGCTTTGAAGGTGACCGAGCCAACTGTGCCTAAGGGTTAAAAAGGAATATCCTTTTTTCATTTGGATGAGTCCACCCCCACTTTTGCCACCTAGCTGTTTGATAAAGATATTAAAGTATGTGAATCATTTTTTGGCTGGCATAGCCTTCCATATCTCTGTATTGTACTTTCAGCCATAGAGTGAGGGTCGCATTAAAGATATTTTTATTTATTTATTTGGAGAGCGCGCGCGCGCGCGCGCGCGCGAGAGAGAGAGAGAGAGAGAGAGAGAGAGAGAGAGAGAGAGAGAGAGAGAATGAGCACATCAGGGCTAGTCACTGCCAATGAACTCCAGACACATGTACCACTTTGTGCATCCGGTTTTATGAAACACAGGCAGTCAGGTTTTGCAGGCAAGCGCTTTAACCGCTGACGTTTCTCTAGCCCAAAGATCACATTTTTAAAGACAAAATTTTGGGACTGTGATGAAGTTGAATAGATTTCTGCATATTTCTTTATTCCATCCAGTTTGTCTCACAGAATGACCAGAGACAATTCAATCTGTTACTTTTCTTTATGGCATTATGTGGCCATAAATAATTTGAGGCCATATTAGAAATATAGAGTGGCTCTGTTTCCCCACATGCAACCCATCCAAAAATTCTTTTTTTAATATATCTTTATGGTGAATAAGAATATACATGGGATGAGCAAATCTTGTGAAGGTGTCCCCATTTCCCTCCTGTCTGTCCCCTACCCACTGGGGTCCTTCCTTGGTGCGCATACTCGATCTATCCATAGGTTAGGGGGATATGTCTTTATATTTTGAATATTTTTATTTATTTATATGAAAGCAGAGAGAATGAGTGCACCAGGCCTTCCAGCCGCTGGAAACAAACTCCAGATGCATGCACCACTTTGGGCATCTGGCTTTATGCGGGTATTGGGGAAACAAACTCGGGTTATAACACTTTATGTGCAAGTGCCTTAACCACTGAACCTTCTCTCAATCCCCTGAAAGTCTTTCTTGAGCTCAAGGGTCCTTGATCCACCCAAGCAGAGAACCTTGCATAGAACTGTTTGGTTTGCAGTATGAGAAAATCCACTAGTGTCTATATGCTGGGCACCCAGCCTGTTTTATTTTATTTAGTCTAGTAGTGCTCTCTGTGGGACCTTCCCGCCTTGAAATTAGCTTTCACACTTTGGAAAGATGGAGGAGAAGAATCATTTTTTTTTTTTGGTCCTGTCTTCTAACAGCCTCCATTACACATTTTAAAAAGGAGTCAACCCCCCTCCTCCCCCCACCCCGTTTTCCCATTTCCTCTTGAAATCTCCAAGTTCACTTGACCACAGAGTCCTAGAGGAAGTCCACAGAAGGCTGAAAGGCAGGCTGTCCTTCAGCATTTGAATACATTTCAGTTTTGCAGCACAATGAATGCTGACAGTATAATAGAGACTTTAAAAACAAAGGTAAAGCAAACTATGAACGCTGTAAGGATTTTTAATTTCACTAGTCTCAGCAGGTGTAAGGAAGCATTGTCGTGCACTTTAGGCGTATCAAGTCATTATAAAATTGAAGAATTGAATCTGTTTGTATTACAATTGGAGTCTGCATCAGATTTTTAGAAATCTTATTTTTTTTTAAATCTAGAGTTTTAAAATAAATTCCTATTTCAGATTCCCATGTTCCTTGTAGGTATAATCATATTTAAGAATTATGCTTTAGACTACTAAGATTTATTTAGAAATCAGGCTAGAACTTAGAGTCTTTTTTTCCTTGCATAGTTATAATAAACTTACAAGTTCAAATAATTTCATCTTTTTATTTTAATAACTGTCACCTGGATAAAGAATTATGCTTAGTTTAAAAATAAAAACAATACTACTACTCTAAATTTATTTTGTTAATGAAGCCACTACATAAATTTAGCACTTTAAAAAAAATTTAATTGCTCACACTGAAAAGGGCTAAATTCAGAATAACTCTCTGTTTCAAAGACCTAATTGCCAAGGACCTAGCCTTAATATTAACCAGGATAATTATTATGCAAAGCATACCCACCCAGAATGTTTGCATAGCTATCACAAGCGCTTTCATAAATGATGCTTTAATTAGTCTTAATTAGAATTTGTTTAAGTCAGCAGGGAATGCAGGGCCCGTGAAATGATGTATGTAATAAGCATCAGGCTCACTTTTTACTTGGGGAATAGAGCTGACAAAATCACATCACGTTAAATTGATTCAGTCAGAATTAAAATTCTTATGGTATTAATTAAATGGGGGATCTCATTAGCAGGCTGCAGGGTGACGGAACGACTCTTTGCCGACCAGATGTGAGGAAAGGAAGCACTGAGAGAGTACCATTAGACCCAAAGTCATCTTAGCTCACATAGAGACATGATGACATCCAGCAATGATATCTAACTGTAGCTACTCTTAAGATACCAAGAACCCAGAAAACAGAACAATTTTAGAAAAAGTCATTTGACTTCTTAAAGCCTTTGCACTTCCATGGAAAATATTCTGAGTATTTAGAAACATCCCTTTTATTTGATAGGTCAACTCAGTGAACTTGGGACCAATAAATAATTAAAACAGTTAAGTATAGCTTTTATGCCTTAAAGATCTGTTCTCTTTTACAGCATAAAATTCATTGAGAAAACACATCTTCATTATTGTGCCTATATTTCTTCTCTTCAATAAAGAAAAACATAATAACTTCTTTTTAGTAATAATAATAATAGGTTATTAATTAATGCATTCACAGAGCCATTGGTGATTTTTTTCGCCTTTCTCCTATAGAACAAGGAAAGGAGTCATACTTTTTGTTATTTATAAAGCTGTTCATCATTTGCAAGTCTAGTTATGAGGGGATGATATTTACTTCCAATTAGCATATGTTTTGTGAATGGCTAGGGACATATGCTGTGGTTGTGCACATTTTTGGTCAATATTAACAATTAAAAACTTTTGCTTCATTCCTTTCCACCTTTGTAAAAGCGAATCTTTTTCTTATAAATGCTGAATAAGTAGAAAAATAGTGAGGCTAAATATTCCTATTAAAAAAATACTGAATGACACTGCTGATGATTTTTTTTTTTTTACTGCTGATGATTTAACCAAAGGAGAAGCGGGTCTTATTATATGCAGAAAGATGCAGGTTTTTGGGACACAATAGCCAATACTTAAAACAAATGAACAATGAAAATAATCAGAATTTAATTTAATACTTAATGATATTTAAAAGTATCCACTTGGGCAGCGAGATGGCTCAGTGGTAAAGAGCACTTGCTTGCAAAGCCTGCTGGCCTTGGTTCAGTTCCCCAGAACCCATGGAAAACCAGATGCACCAAATGTTGCATGCATTTGGAGTTTGTGTGCAAGAGATCCTGGTATGTCCATCCTCTCCTCTTTCAAATAAATAATGAAAATGTTTTAAAAAATAATAGTTCTCATTCAATATATTACAATAAATAGAGTAGTAAGTAAAAGTTCAGTATCCACTGTAGGCTATCACCTATTTGAGAATATCTCCTTGGGTGTTGATTTTTTTTAAAAATTTTAAAAATGAATAATATTTTTCGTCTATATTTTGATTACTGGAAATTTGATTAAATGAGATTTTATATTATGTATAACCTTCAGGAAGGTTTAAAACTTTGCTTCCAAATAAGAATTGAAGTTTTTGTCTCAATATTAGTTTTATTTCTTCAGTGATTTTAATTTTTTTCTGAAAGAAATTTCATGTTGTATCCTATCCTATTCCACATATGATTTCCTCAAAAATGAGGTATAGGGCAGTAAAGGCACAATATAGGTCCTTAGAAACAGCTTAAGACTGTCTCACTCAACTTTGAAATATTTTATAGGCTTTATATTTTGACTAACTATTCCATCCTTTTCTGACAAGTTGTTGAGAAATTCATCCAGACACAACAAAACTGACCAGCCATTCAAATCTCAGGAACGTTGCAAACAAGTCAAAACACATCCTGCCAATGCCTTTCAGCAGAGTGAAACATACGAAAATATGTGTGCAGTCATGAACTGTTTAAACCTCATTCTTAAATCGGTTTGCTGAGGACAAAAATTGATCTAACATTTGGACCATTTCCTTGACAAGAGGAAGAAAGAAAATCCAAGTTCACTCTAGTGCATCCTTTCTGCAAAGATGCCGTTTTGTAAAATAAACATTATGGGGTGTTATTCTTCTTAAACATGTTCTAACACAAAGTCAAAAGGCCTGTTCATCCAGATAAACCATCAACTCCCGGGTTGCAGGGCATTTTGCATGTTACTAACCAAGTATACACACACAGTAAGATGATGGGAAAGTGGTTTCACATTCTGTCTTGCAACCTAGGGATTTGTGAGGTCTGCTTGCATCAATGTTCTTCTATGGACTTACTTTAAAAATATCTTTATTATCCATCATTAGATACATATTTGTGCAAATCTTATGATGGTACCCATGTTTCCCTCCTCCCTCTTCCCAATCCACGGGGGATCCTCTTCTGTGGGCATACTGGATCAGTCCATGGGGTAGGGGGTTATGAATTGCACAAGAGGTAGCTAGTTTTCCCCCCATTTTGTGTGTTGTTGCTGAGGGGGGCAATGACTCTGGATATTCTCCCCCACAATGGCTCTTACAATCTTTCCACCCACTCTTCCACAAAGTCATGGTGGGTGAGTTTTAAGTCTGCTTTATTGTTGAGATCTTAAGTGTCTCTGGACTTCTGCTTTGGGTTGTGTTGGATATCGTTGGTGTCTGTCTCCATTGACCTATCCTGGGTTATCAGACTTGCTGTGGTGATAGGTCTCCTGTTTATCTTGCCACTTTCTCAAGGGTTTCATTTGGTGCCTACATGATAGGCCAGAGGTGGTTCACCTCTTGGCGGGGATGTCAGCCATCATCCCATGGCTTGTTGGTGGAATTGGGGTGTCTATGGACTTATTTTGAGCTTTAATTTTCCTTTTAACCATGTCCAAGAAAATTGTCTCCTGTTATCTACCTGATTTCAAGTACTCAGATTTTATGTACCAATAATATCCTCAGAGTGATTCTTTAACTTTCTCTTCATACACAGATAATAAGGCCCTGATGGTGGTGGTATTTTTGTAAACAAAACAACTATGTATTAACATAAACAAACCACAGGTGTAAAACCAAAAATATATCCATAATGACAATCCTAGTTTGGTGCCCTAAGAAGTCAGGATAGGGAAAAAAATCCCAACACATGCTATTTAAGAAACTGATTTTCTTGTGGCTATTTTCCTTCTTACAGAGAGAGAAAAAAAAACCCCATAGATTTATTTTATAACTATGCCTGAAGCCGCCTCCTGTTTTCCTTGCCGTTAGCCACAGACAAACCTCTACTGAGGCTTTTCTACAGCCTAAAGGAAAATAATAAAAAGGTTACATAAACATTCAGAAAAATAAGTTCATAACTCCAAGCCTTCAACACGAGCTAAGGAAAGACAGGAATAAGGAATACATTTATTTTTTTTAGAAAAACCTGCTATCCCATAGTAATAAATAGTAATAAATCCTCCATGAATTCAATGAATTTCAACTTTGAAGTATCTACCTACCTTCTCACCATGCTCCGAGAGAATGGACTTTAGAATCACAAGGTGTGCGTTTCCATTGAAGCTTCTCCTTGACTAGCTTTCAGACACTTGGGAGACACAACAATTTCACCTTATATGAAGAATGAAGGCTGGAGCTCTACTCCATCAGGACAGGGAGCTGCATCTGGCTTTGCCAGCACCTGCAACATATCTCTCAACAATTTTTTGTGGAATGAATGAAAATAAATTGGATTCTATATGTTCTCTAATGTTAAAGTTTTGCATTTAGCCATTATCTGCCCATTTCCCGAGAAGAGAGTGAGAGGAAGGTGAAGACAAATGATACATAGGTACTCAACTAATAAAGCATGTTTTTTTTTGCAGCAAACAAAGAAGTAAAAAATGAAAACAATACCAAGAACAGCTCCTGAACCCCGGCAAGGTATGCTGTTTGGGGCATAGATTTATCTAGCTAGATCCAGGGACAACTTCAAACTCTTCCTACAACATGCAAAATCAACAGATATTCTGGGCACTAAGACATTTATCTTGCTTTTTTTGGACAATCTGTTGGAAGTACATGACTCAAACAATCTTTTGAAAACAATTTTTTTTAAATTTTAATAAGTGGAAACTTTGTACAATTCATGTGTAGGTTCCACCATAAGAAGCTATGGATAAACTCTATTTCCACAGTAAAATAAATTACCAGAGCCCACAAGTACCAGACAAGAGGATTTTTAGAAAGTGGAAAGGGGAATATCATGCAAATATGGCAATTATCACAAAGAAAACTTGTAAGAAGCATTATTTATTTATTTATTTAGTTAGTTTGTAATTACAGAATATAGGTGCCATATGGTGTGTATGATGCATGGTATATGCATGTATCTGTGCAGACACACATCTCATGCACATGTGTGTGTGTAGGCCAGAGGAGAATATTAGAAGTCCTCCTATCATTTGTCTGCATAAATCCTTCAGCCAGAGCCCACAGCTGCTCTCAGAGAGCCCCAGCCCCATCTCCACCACCTCCCCAGGGGTTACAGATGTGCTTTTTCTTCACCCAGCTTTTATCTGAGTTCTGGGGAGCCCAAATTGGTGGTCTCTGGACTAGAGGCCTTCACATTTAAGCAGTAAGTTTTCTTAACTGCTGAGCCATCTCCCCAACCTGAAGAATCCCTTCTGTTTGATGAAATATTGCTATTATGTCTATTATGTCTATTAGCCTGGGGTAGGTCCCTCATGTTCTCCCACTTCCAGTATTGGTCAATGGTGAGAAGTAATGCTGGTTCCTGAATTCCTAAAGGCTGTAATAGGAGCAATATGGAGTTCCTTAAATGGCAGGTATATTCTTAGGATAAGGACAAAATAAGAGGGCAGTAACAGAAGGAATCTGGTAAAAGAGTGTGGCTCCCTAGTGTTTATAAAAAGGGGAGGATCATAGTAGGGTGTGGGAGCATGTGCCGGTAGCCCTGCTAATCCAGAGGCTTGAGACCGCCTAGGAAACATACAGAGCAAGACTCTATTACAAAACAACAAAGCAACAAATAACAGAAACAATAACAACAAAAGAACCTCATGTAACTTGAGGAGGTGTTAGTTCCTAGTACTAAAAATCTTACCAAGCTGTTTTATTCTATGATTATCACATTCCAATCAAAAGCATCAGGCATATTGGATTATTGATTTCGCTCATTCTTCCACCCCCAACATGTGATTCTTTCATTGAATTATACACACAGTATATTTGGGGATATTTCAGTTTTTATTTTGCTATTTTTGACATGTTCTTACATGAATATAATGTATATTCACCTTATTCCCCCAATTACTCTTTTATCCCTTTCTCCTTTGGACTAATACCCTTCTTTTGGGTCCTCATTAATCCCCACCTTACTTTCATGCCTAAAAGGTTATTAACTATGGAATGGGCAACTTACCACTGTCTAAACTACTGATGAAACTGGCCACCCCTCTGCCAGCAACCATTAGCTTCCATTGGCTACTAAGGGAGGTGTGGGGTCTCATGGATCCTCCTCCCATCAATGGCACAGTAGGGACAGGCTGTCTTGTGCAAGAACCACAGCTCGTGAGTTCACGAATGGAATGGCCATGTGGTATCTATATCCATATGACAGTGTTTTGCAGCCCTTTCCCTGTTCCTCCTCCTTTAACCTCTGTCCACTATATTTTGGATTTTTTTTACAGAATATTAAATATAATAGCAAGTGATAATATATATGCATGCATAAACACACACACATATATATGCATCCTTTGTTAAAGGGTTTGTGGTCCCAATTTTCCTTCTTTCCCTCTGGCACTATCTGAATCATTTACTAAGTCAGCAGACATGGTTTCTCCTTTGGCCTTGGTGGGAAGGTCAGACCGCAGGTGCATATCCACCTGTTCCAGCATCCACTCCTTCACTGCCTTGAACAGAGATGTCTCATGTGGCACTGAGCTCTCTAGAACCTCTGCTTCTCAGCCCTCTGATGAGCTGTGTTTCCCCAGCTTCCACAGACATCTCCAGAGAGGAGCTCCTACACTGAGTGGTGAAACTCAGGGAAAGCAGCACGCAGTGTCCTCCAGATACAAAGGACTGGTGCATTCATGACCTCACAGTGATGTCACTACCTCCAAGAGACATGCACAATGTTGATCCATCGACACTTTTACATGGATGATGGGGGAGGGAAAAAACAGAATGAAACATTAAAATAGAAAAAGACTACTTGGAAAGCTGGATTCAGTGGAAAAAGAGTGAGGAGGACAGAGCAGGTACTGGGATGAGGTTATGATCAAATCACAGCAGGTTCATTTAGTAAAATACTCAAAAGAATAAGGCCCCAAGGTAGAACCCTGTCTTTACTTACCATCATGAGCCATTTCCAGCCGCTATTGCTCCTCCCACAGAGCATCTTTCTATAACTAGCAATCCTTTGTAGGACCTCAGGCTTGACATCAGAACTGGTCTCAGGGGTGTAACTAGGGTCCATCCTCTGTGGGGTGATCACAGCACTATTTGAATGTGTGTCCTTTCCTCCCTTGGAAGTTCACACTAAAGATAGAGGATAAGGGCCTGTCTGTTTGTTTGTTTGTTTTAAACACAATGTGCTTTTGTCTGTGATTTCTTTCAGACCCTGGATGCCTGTGGATCACCGGTTTCCTAAAGCTATTGATATGACTAAGAATCCGAGCAGCAGGGACAGCGGGTAGAGGCAAACTTGAAGGACTATCAAGTCTCATTTCTTCAGGGCACAAGTTGATCTCCAGCTGGGATCAGAAATTTTCCCTAGTGGCGTAGCACTGGCTAATTAGCTGCATTAGGGAAGACTCAGCCATCTCTGAGCGCTGGCCACAGTTGGAGACAGGAAACTCACCCACTTCACTGGAAAGGCTGGAACACTTAATTAATTAATGGTTGCCGCATATTTATGATCTCAGGATAAAAGGGCTATAGGAGTGAATATGTTGCTATACTCTTTCTTGCAGGGACGTGTTTCACCTGGGCAAACAGCAACTCCACATTGAAATCTAGTGCCCTGCCCTCAAATTCTGAAAAAGATTTTAGTAAATTCTTTCCCACTCATTCTAAAAGCTTGAATAGACTATAAAAATGACCTATTTTTTTATGGTAGGATTTGATGATTATGGAAAAAAGCTCCACAATGTAGTTACATATTCATAATACAGTAAAATTGTTATTTGCTGTAAGCAATAAAGGTAAAGAGGAAAATAAATGGAGATTCTTTTTTTATATGTGGACTTGTGTATGGTGTGCATGCATGTTTGTATGGGCGCAGGTATGTGCGTGCATGTGGGGGACAGAGGTTGGCATTGGGCGGCATCCTCGACTGTGTCCACTTTATTTACTCAGTCAGAGTCTCTCGCTTGACCCCAGGACTTTCCATTTCACCCAGGCTAATTTAGCTAGATTGTCCAGGGGATTCCCTGTCTCTGCTGCTGGGGTTAAGGTTGGGCCACAACCCCCACCTGGTATTCACATGCCTGCAGAATATCTGAACTCTGGTCCTCAAGCTTGCATCTCATGTGCTTTGTCCACTGAAGTATCTCGCTAGCCTCAGGATTCTTAATACAGTGATGAAAATTCACATCTTTCATTTAGATGAGAACTCAAAGGTAGCGATAAAGTCCTTGAAGGAAACTCAGAACTTTTGATCTTCCATGATTTAGGGGAAGTCAATGTGATCATACAGCTTAACTCTGCTGAGGCAATAGAGATGATCAGTGATAGATCTAATCACAGATCTGGGTCAATATTCAAGTCAAGGAAAGAAATCAGTTTATTAGGAAACCTTGAAGGAGAAGTTGACAATAGATCCTGGGATACATTAAAGAATTAGCAGGCTGGCAACTAGAAATCTAAGTAGAAAGACATAATTGTTTTGAAAAGGTGCATCACTTATCTAGTCCTTCTTTAAAGAGTATACTTATAGACTATAAAAGCATATGCACTTTTCTATAAAATCAACATTTTTAGTGACTTTAGACAGCAATTTTAGTTAATAAGGTATTTATTTATACTCTTTTGAGTTATTCGCTAAATATTTTATCTGTTCTATGAATCTAGCCTTCAAATCTCAATTACTCTATGACTACCTCATAAACACAGACCCCTGTTTTCACTCTCTTCTTTCTCATAAGGGGTAGAGCATGGCAAACATATTTACACAGGGTTACTTTAGTGAATTTCAAACTCAAAGAGACTTAGCAGGCAGAGGGGTCCCCAATGTGTTGATCCACAGTATGAAGTACAAAGGATAAAAACTCAGCAGAACACTTTAGCGAAAATAATAGGCATGGAAAGAAAACCATTTTGTAAAGTGCCAAAGGCAATTACCACTTGCCCTCTGACCTTCTCAATTTTATTAAGTAGTAGTAGGAAGGAAGTGCCTGAAAAAAGCTTTGCAGAAAGAAGCTCGAGTCCAACAAGGAATTCAGTTAGAGAATGACTGATAATGGGGATGCTTTTTTGGGCATCAGGGAATAGGCTTTCCCTCATGAGATGGCTCAAAATGCTTGCTGCCAGTTGGCAGTTATAGAGCAGTTAAAACCATACATGGGAAGACAATGCCAGGTTGGTTTTTTTTAAACAATTATTCTTGCCTCTCTTTTCATTTGTAATCCTCAATTTTCATTAAAAAGGAAAAATAGCGATTCAATGATGTAGCAATCTGGCTCTTCTCATCTACAACTCTCTGTTAAGTGCGCAGGGAAAGCATAAAAGCTCTATTACAGTACCAATTACTGACTGGAGAGCACTGCCCTTTTTCCTCCATCAAATGAAGTTAGAAGCCTCTCCTATTTATGTTTGCACTTGTCTTAGTCTCTATGTTTGTCTACATATTGTTCATTATGAAAAAAGTCTAAAACATTTGTATATGTAACATATTATGTATTTATGAGAGTATCATGGATATGCATACACATATGTCTCTTTGGCCCAGTTAAAATTCAGGAAATGGTTCCCACATCTTGAACAAACTATGTATGTTGGAGGTCATTTTTGAAGTTTAGATCAAGCAGACTATGTAGAGTGAGAATTTTCTATATTTGGGAAATGAACAAGAAAATATGGTGAAGTAGCCAACCAACCTACAGTTCCATTGGCAATCCCACAAACATTTCTGAGACTAATTTGTTAACCTGACCTCTTATTCTTCAAGCTTATTGTTGAAAGTTTTCGTGACTGTATTAGGGAATCCAAATAGTATTTAGCTTTATTGCCAAAACATAAGGAATTAAAACAAAACAAAACAGAAATCAAAGACCATGACTAGAAGACGAAAGACTAAAAAATACAGGCCTTAACTATGGTTCTCCCCATCAAATGACCTACAGGTGGGTGAGTGTCATCAACATCCGGGAACTCCATGACATTCATGTACCGTGTACATTTTTGATGAGGGAGTGGTTAACTCCACAAAGTGGAAATGATTAGCCTTAGAAAGAAGTGAAAATGCAACATGAGACATTTAGATGAAGATGAACAATGGTGTGTGAAGTCATCTATGTAAAAGCAAAAAGCTACTGGTGAGGAAAACACTCATCAACAGGGTGATAACTTATTAAGCAAGCATTGCCTTATGATTGTTTACTAAGCCCAAGTCTTCAAATGAGAATTGAATAAATAATAAATACCATACTTCAAAGATACTAAGAGACCTGCAGCTATTAACCTATGAATTATTCATTAAATATTTTTTAAGGAAGGACATGATCTTTACCTGAGGGGCATTATACCCATTTAGGCAAAGATATACACATGAGAAGTGATTCTCCAAGTCATTATGTAATGATTTTTCGGTGAAACTCAGATTTCCCAATAGCTTACTTCCCAAATTAGCCAGGCAGTTTCACTACTACCCTTCCCGACACCATGAATCAAGTCAGAAAAGTCGCCATTTCTCTCTGGCTAGTGATGAAAGCCATATGAAAATCCAGAGTGGCTCAAATATGCTTACGAACTGGCTGGTCACACTTTATCTGCCAACCTCCTCATGGATGTGTCATATACTTGAAAACGAACTTGACCTCTGTAGTGGTCTCTGTGAGATTAGAATCTTTTGAATGTCACCATTATTTTTCTGCTTGGAGTGCAAATTTAGGTTTGCAGAACAGTTGGGAAAAAGACATAATCCTTAATTTATATCACTTCGTGTAACACCAGCTTCAGAAATGGCATTAAGCAAACTCCAAGTATCATAAAACTTGTCTTTGAAAAAATATTTATTATTTATTTACTTGAGAGATAAGAAAGACAAAGAGAAATGGGCAGAAAGTGAGAGAGAGAGAGAGAGAGAGAGAGAGAGAGAGAAGATATGAGTGTGCCAGGGCCTCCTGCCACTGCAAACAAATTCCAGATGCATGTGCCACTTTATGCATCTGGCTTTATGTGGGTACTTTATGTCGGTGCTTTTTGTGGGAATTGAAGCTGGGACATCAGGCTTTGCAAACAAGCAAGAACCTTTAACACTGAACCATCTCTCTAGCCCTCATAAAAACATTCTTGAAAGTATCTCTTTAAACTTTTGGTTCTAAACTTGTATAAAGATAAAATTTATTAGGCCACACTCAAGACCTTTATTTAATGTTATTTTTATAAATCTATCTCTGTGTCCCAGGTTCCAGGCACCCTCTTTACCTTTTTAAAATGTTTTTTCTTTATTTTTATTACAATTTATATATATATATATATATATATATATATATATATATATATATATATATAAAACTTAATTTTGATCTCAATACCCTCCTGTTACTTTCTTTTGTTTCCCTCCCCTAACCCTTCTCACTGCACTTCTTCTTTGCACCTAGCCCCTTTCCTATTGGATATCCTTTATTCTGAGTGCTCTATCATCCCCAATGACAGGTCTTGTGCAGGTAATGACAGTGGCAGTGATGGCATGAAAGCCATGACCACCTCACGTGCGGATGACAGAGTTCCACAGTTCTCTTCTCCATCCTTTAACTCTAAAATTCTTTTCACCACCTATTCCACAATGTTCCCTGAGCCTTGGAGGATGTGGCAGAGATTTCCCGTGTTGTGTTGGACACTCAGCAATTACTTATTCTCAGCACTTTGTCAAGTAAGTATGAGACAATCCAATAGTCACTGCCATCTGCAGAAGGAATCTTCTCTGTCCCAAAGTGATAGCAGTACAATGCATGAGCATAGACATAAATATTTAGAGAGCAATTTGATGGGTCCAGCATATCTATTTAGACAAACCACAGTAGTAGCTTCCCCACTGGGTCCTATGACCTCCCCACCATAGGTTTTTGACTAGGATTTCAGTATCACAAATGAATTCCCTTAAAGGAGCAGGCATATAATTTAATTAGAGGTCAGTTGGTTACCCCAATAACTGGCATGCTACTATTGCACAAGCAGTCACTTCTTGCTGGGCTGACCTCTTTAATTTTTTGATACTAAATAAATCTTCCTTATCTACAAGGTCTGACAAAACTGATCCTAGTAACATGCTTGGAATCCAGGAGAAATTCAGAAGGAAGCACACTTTTTCTAGCCTGGTAGAAATAGGAAAGAAGTAACAGGTGGTCCTTGACCTATGTCCCAAAGATAGTCCTGTAGAAGGCAAGAAAAATGATTAAAAAAAAAGTCTTCCCAGGTAAGAGTAGCTCAGTGAGTGTTGGGTGCTGGTGTGACAGAGACAGGCACTCACTTCCTGGGATGCCAAGAGAAGTGTTTGCTGAAGTTCACCGTGGAATCCGCATCTAGGAACTGCTCCCCAATCTAAGGGAAATTTGTCACTGAAGGTCATAGCAATGGATACCTCATGAAGGTATAAAGGCCAGCCTCTTGGGCTCATTGTGAGGCCATTTTTCAGGTAACCCCAGATCCAGTGCTGCAAGTAGCTTTGGATGAGGTCTGTGTTGCAAACATTTTACCTACAATGATGCAGCATTACTGAGGGAACAGTAACTTTCTCTCTCTGAGTCATATTTTCATAGAGGACTTTCATTTTTATTTAATTTTTATATCATGATTTCTTGCCCTAGTTACCAAATGTTATTATATTTTTTAAAAACCTTGTCTGTTTTAATCCTAACTAGAAACTGACGGTGATGACAAACCTAGCAAAGAGATGCCATTAGAATTTTTGAACTAAGAATATTCCATACTGCATTTTTGATATACCCTCATGTGTTTGCTCTCTTCTATAAAAAGCTGAAAATAAGGAGAGCAAACTTCTATGGGAAGGCGTATTACTATTACTTGATTAATTATAGCAACAACATTGTCAGGAAACAAGTCAAAATGCATAGTGTTTGGGGGGTCCCTTAATTCAGAGTCAGGGGACTCAATGTGCTTAGCGGTACATGAGGGCATCTCTGTTTGGCACATTCACACAGCGAGTGCTGCCTGTAATGATGCTGAGTGATGCCGTGGTGAAGCACAGACGAGCTCATTTCTAACTACTCTGCTCATTTCACATAAATCTAAAGACATTTACCAAAGTAAAGAAAGGCATTTGGATACTCAAAAGCACACTGAGTATCCTGAAAACTCTCTGAACTAAAGGTATCGTCTCAGAATATTGGACAGCAGAGGCAACAGAAAAAAAAAAAAAAACACCAAAATCAAAGATACCAGTTGTTTTCCATCTCTTCATTTTTCTAACAGAACAGATAACAGAATTAGCAAGAAACACATGTGCACACCAACATACCTCCCCCTCAAACGTAACAGCCATTAACTAGAGATGAAAACTATCTTTTCTTCTGCTCTTGCTTTCAGCAGTGACCCTTGCATCTCAGTGG
>PVHP010028861.1:0-22771 GCA_004024765.1 Zapus hudsonius | reverse complement strand
TGAGAATCACCAGCAAAGATCAGTAATTATTGGCATTAAGTTGGGGCATGAAGAGTTAATCACATTCATTCTGAACACTCTTGAGCCCCCTTCTACTTGGTCTGAATGAGGGAATGAGGGCTGGTTAGGCCATGATAAATGGCTGATAAAAGGGGTTCCTTACCCAAAGCCAAGGGAAGCCCAGGCACATGGACCTCACAGGTGAGCAGCGAGGATCTACAGAAGGCCCTGAGAGCTCATTGTGCAGAGTAAAGGACTTTGTGTGCTTCAGTCACACATAATAGAAACCAAATCTAGCAAATGGGGGGGGGGAGGAAATGTATTGCAAGAATTATGGGGACTTCCAGATAATAGAAATAACTGGGATTAGGAAAGAAACAGGCCAGTTCATAGGGTAGGAAGTTAGGTGAACCTAAGGTCAGGTAGCAGGAATGTCCTGCTCACAACTGCTTAAGATTGCTGTAGTGTGCCCAAGACTTACCCAGAAGAAATAGTGCCATTAGCCTAGCTATGCTGACTTGCCCACTCCTTGACTAGGTCACTTCTGATTGCTTAATTAGAACTACAATGAGATTGATTAACCATTGGGAAGAGGCAATGTGGACTTTTTTTTTTTTTTTTTTTGAGACAGGTCTTATGTATCCCAGGCTGACCTCCAACTCACTATGTAGCTGATAATCACCTTGAACTCGTGGTCTTCCTGCCTTCATTCCCTCTACCCCCACCACCAAACTGGCTTGGGATTATAAACACGGGTCATCATAACTGCATGTTGTAGTGCTGGGAATCAAATCCAGGGCCTTGTTCATGTTAGGTAAGCATTTGGCTAGTGAGCCAGGAAGAGGCATTTTATCCAGATAAAGGATATTAGGATGTTATGGGAAGGGGAAGTAGACCTTGGGAAGCTCCCAAACTTGTAAATGTCAGCTGTAGCATGCCACAAACAAGTACATGGTGCAGCTTCCATCTGCTCTGGAGGCCCAAGACCTCTCCACCCGCATCTGAGCTCAGTTCAGGTCAATAGCACAGATTCCTTGCCTGACTTCAACTGGAAAGAGCCCCATGGCTAAAAGCCACCTAGGCTCCTCTTCAAGGAGACAATGTGACCCCAGAATTCTCTTGGAATAGGAAGGCCAAACAATTTTAAATATGCAGCCATGTTGATCACATAGACACACATCTGATGGTCACACTGTTGGCCTTTTTTTTTTTTTTTTTGAGTTCTTGTCATGCAGCCCATGAAGACTAACAAGTGTTGACATGGTTGGAGGGCAAGTTCAGTGAGATTTTATTTTAGAAAAGAAAGTAAAGCAGAAAGTTCCTAAGTTGGAAGGGGTCCAGAGCAAGTGGAGTACCCTACAGCAACTTGGATACGGGAGGAGGGGAGGCTTATACCCTTGGAGATATAAATTAGGCATCAAGTTGAGGTAGATTGGATTGGTCACCATGAATGTATGTGGGGCTCCTGATAGGCTGGAGAGTTAGAAAATAGTTACTTTGTTTGGGTGGACTGCTAACAACCATCAGGAAAATGGCCCACCGACTGAGCTCCTAGTGAGTCAGCATGAGTCAGGGATTTTTGGATTTCAGTTCCTTGACTCGGTTCTCTTAAAATGTCTATGTTCATCAGCTCAGTCAGGACATAGAGATTGTCTGTTTATTCCTCTTGGGCCTCTAACCCTGATTAGCTACTACAGTGGTGACTTCCTCATTCCTAATTCCTACCAACACCAAGTTCACCTGGACCTCCTTGCTCTTGGCACTGCAGTGCTCTGTTGGGCTCCATGAGGTTATAAGTGAGCCCTTCTTCACCCTGCACTTCTGCTCCGAGTGACCCCAGCCCTCACAGTGCCTGGGCTGTGCTTGCAGTGTCCAGAAATGAGAGAAGGAAAAGCAAAACCTGAGTAAGCGTTCAATCTCTGGGGCCTGTTTCACAAACCCACACTTCTGTTTTTACGTTCAGATCACTCCATTCATCCCTGGTCCCCACAAGAGTCAGATGACACCAAACAGCTACTGAATGAACTCAGCTCTTCCCATAAAGGGAGGGTCCCTCTGAACCCAGACTTCATGGGGACAAGTCAGGCAGGGACAGGCTTTAGTGTAGAGGAAAGGGGAAGACAGACTCCTATCCTCCATATTAAAGTTCTGCAACTCAGCAGGGGATGGTAAGAGGCCATTTTGGTCATTGTTACTTATCTCTCTCTCTCTCTCTCTCTCTCTCTCTCTCTCTCTCTCTCTCTCTCTCTCTCTGCATGCACATACATGTGGAAGCCAGAGGTTGACATCAGGTGTCTTCCTCAATCACTGTCCACCTTATTTTTAGACAGTGTCTCTCAATCAACCCAGATCTCACTGATTTGTGAGAAGACCCAGGGATCCCTCTGTGTCCACCTCCACAGTGGTCCAATGACAAGTGTGCACTGCCCCTCCTCGAGTTCTATATGGGTGCTGGGGATCAAAACGCAGACTCTCCTGCTTGTGTGGAAGCACTTTACTGATCGAACCTTCTCTTGAGCCCCTATCCTCTTTATTGTAGCAAAATCATAATCTAATGATTTTTATAAGTGGGTACTGGGGGTCTGAACCCAGGTCCCCATGCTTGTGAAGCAAGGGCTTTACCTACTTAGCCATCTACCCAGCTCTAGCATTTTTTTATTATAGCAAAATATACAAAATTTAGTAGTTATACTACTAGCCATTTTTGCATGTATGTTTTGGTATGTTGCATTTTGACTTCATCTCTAATTTCTATTTCACTTGTGAGACAATGATTTAAGAATATGCTGCTTAATTTCCACTTATAAATTTTCCAGTTTTTCTTTAGCTGCTGATTTCTGACTTGATTTCTTTGTGGTTGAAGAGACCTTGCATTCTGGCTTTTAAAGTCTAATGAAACTGATTTTGTGGCTTAGTCTGCAATATATTCTGTGAGCATCTTTCAGACTCCTGAGTAGAATGTCGATTCTTTTGTTGTGGGTGGAGTTTCTATATGTGCTCATCAGGCCAAGTTGATTTACAATGACCTTTGAGTCCTTGATTTCATTACTTATCTTCTTATTTAACATATCTCTCATTGAAAATGGGACGTTGTAATACACATTTCTCCCTTCAGCTGTTTGTCCTTGCTTCATGTACATGAATTTTATTCTTTATATATTTATTTGAGAGAGAGAGAGAATGAGTATGGGTGCACAGTGCCTTTGCTACTGCAAATGAACTCCAGACTCAGGAGCCACTTTATTCATGTGGCTATGTGGGTACTGAGGAATCAAACCTGCAACAGCAAATTTCTCACACAAGTGCCTTTAACCACTGCGTCATCTCCCCAGCCCCCCCAAATAAACACACACACATATAATTTATTTATTTTGTTGCATGCACACGTCTGTGTATGCAAGCATCATCGTCTCTTGCTATTGCAAACAAACTCCAGTATGCCACTTTCTGAATCTGGCTTTACATGGGTGCTAGGGAATTGATCCCCAACTGTCAGGCTCTGCAAGCTAGCACCTTTAGCCATATGTTTTGAAGGCCCTTCATCAGGTCTGTTTATGCTGCTATATCAAAACACTGAGTAATTTATGAACAATAAAAATTAATCTTTTCAGATATCTGGTGGCTGGAAAGTTCTAGATGCTTGTGCTGTTGGCTTACAGGCTGATCTTTCTTCCAAGATGGCATCTGGTTTTTCCATCTTCACATGGCTGAGGTTGGAGGAATCAGTGCGTACAATATTGCCCAGAACCTCTTCAGGAGGGTTCTAATTCCTTTCGTGGAAGGAAGAGCCCTCGTGACCTCTTAAAGATCCTACCACTGAGTTTCAACATCAAAGTTTGAAGACACCTTTCTTTCTTTCTTTCTTTCTTTCTTTCTTTCTTTCTTTCTTTCTTTCTTTCCTTCTTTCTTTCCTTCTTTCCTTCCTTCCTTCCTTCCTTCCTTCCTTCCTTCCTTCCTTCCTTCCTTCCTTCCTTCCTTCCTTCCTTCCTTCTTTCTTTCTTTCTTTCTTTCTTTCTTTCTTTCTTTCTTTCTTTCTTTCTTTCTTTGTAGGGTCTCACTCTAGCCCAGGCTGACCTGGAATTCACTATGTAGTCTCAGGGTGGCCTCGAACTCACAGTGATCCTCCTGCCTCTGCCTCTTGAGTGCTGGAATTACAGGCATGTGTGTGCCACCATACCAGGCTTTAAAAACACATTTTTTTATTTATTTGAGAGAGAGAGAGACAGACAGACAGACAGAGAGATAGATAGACAGACACAGACACACACACATACACATGAGAGGAGAGAGAGAGAGAGTATGGGCACTGGGGATCAAACTGGGGACATCAGGCTTTGCAAGCTCGTGTCTTTAACCACCAAGACATCTCTCCAGCCCTCAATCAAATCTTTTAATACCATATAATGTCCTTATGTCTTTAACCATTTTTAGGTGTAAAGATTCCTTTACTGCTGTTACTATAGCCTCCTCAGCTCTCTTTTGGGTTGCTATTTACGGAATAACTTTTTCCATTCATTCCCTTTCAACCTATTTGTGTCTCTGAATTTTAAATGAGGCTCTTATAGGCAGCATGCAATTGAGTCATGCTTTTTATCCAGTTCCCAAATGCTGTCATTTGATATTAATTCATTTGCATGTTTTTAAATTACCAAGAAAAGAAAGAACTTCATTTGCTATTTGTTTTCCAAATGCTCTATAGCCTTTTAATCCTTCATCTCCTGTTACTGCCTTCTTTCTGCTTGGTTGATTTTTTTTTTTTTTTGTAATGATACATCTTGACTTCCTGTCATTTCCTCACATGTAAATCAAATACATATTTTTATGGTTATCGGGAGGATTGCATTCACATCTTAAGCAATATAATTTGAGTTTATTGCAGCCTAATTTCAATGGCATACAGCAACTGCTTCTCCACTAACCTCTCTCCCTTGTATTGTACCACAGGTGAAGTCTTTGTACATTGTCTATAGCAACAGTATAGATTGATAATTGATCTTTATGCATTTGTCTTTCAATTATAATATAGAAAATTAAAATTAATATAGGCTAAAATCACAATGATACTTGGACAGTGTTCCAGTATTTGCCTATATTAGAGGGCTTCATTTCTTCTAGATCACCTTGAGCTTGCTTTCACTTCAAACAGAAGGAACTGCCATTAACACATTTTGCAGAGTGGGTTTAGTGGGAACAAGCTATCATAGCTTTTATTGTAACTATCATGATTTCTTCCTCATTTCTGAAGGACAATTTTGCCAAGTATTGAATTCTCAACTGACAGCTTTCATATACATCAGCCCACTCCATTTTAGCCTCCAGGGCTCCTGGTATGAAAGCAGCTAAAATCTTCCTGACAGCCCTTGTATTTGATGGCTGGCCTTTCTCTAGATACTTCTAGATTCTCCCTTTTTTTGTTTCTAATATTTAATTTATTTTCATATGTGCATGTGAGTGGGCTGGGAGGGGGTGGCTGAGGCGTCTCTCTCCTGCAAACTCACCAGATACTTGTGTCATATTTTGCACCTGGCTTTATGTGGATATTGAGGAATCGAATTCAGATCCAAGGTTTTGTAAGTAAGCAAGCACAGTTAACTGCTGAGCCATCTTCCAACCCCCCTCTTTTTCAGTGAAAATATGATTATGATGTGCAGTGTAATGAGCCACTTTGAGATTATTCTACTTTTTGTTGAGATTCTAGGGTTTTAGAGTCAGATGTTTTGTAGAAGTTGGGATATCTTCAGGCTTTACTTCTGCATGTTCCTGTCTGCTTCTGGAATTACCACATGTAGTTTTTGGTCTGTTTGGTGAAGCAACAGGGTCACAAGCTCTGTTTACCTTTCTGTATTCTTCGTTCATTTTGTCCCAGGATCATTTATCTCCATGGTTTTCCTTCACATTTCATGATTCTTTCTTCGGCTTGATCAAGTTTGCTATTGAAATCCTCTAGTGTATTTTATCATATTTGTAATTGTAGTTTCCTGGTTCAGAGTTTCTTTGTTGTCTCCGGGCTTCTGGCTGGAGGAAGTGTCATTTTGGCCTAGCCTCCTGAGGACTGGCCCTTTCTAATTTGGATGCAAAATACTAGGGATAGATATGCAAAAGAAGAGCCGGAACTGGTCTGGAGTCCTGCATTTTTGTGAATTACAGTGTGCTTGCTTGCTTGCTTCTGGAGGCGCTGTTTTTCTCTCTGCTTGCCTCTGTGGAAGGGGGCCAGCCTTTTTCCTTAACTTCCCCTGGGTGTATTACTTCAATAAATATTTTCCTCCCCAAATCATGCCTGGTTTGGAGATTCATCCCAGTGGCATGTGGCTGACACATACCAAAAAAGAAATCAGCTAGACTGTCCCATTTTCAATAGCCTCAAAAAAATCAAATATCTTGGAAAAACACTAACCAAGGATATGAAAGAACTGTCCAATGAAAACATAAAAATGCTCAAGAAGGAAATACAGGAGGATGTGAAAATATGGAGAGATATCCCATGCTCCTGGATAGGTAGAATCAATATGGTAAAAATGGCAACTCTTCTAAAAGCAATATACAGATTCAATTTCATGCCAATAAAAATCCCACTTTCATTCTTTACAGACATAGAAAAAATAATTTCAAAATTTATTTGGAATGGCAAAAGGCTTTGGATCACCAAATTTATCCTTACTAACAAAACCTCCTCAGGTGGTATCACCATTCCAGATCTAAAGATATACTACAAATCCATAGTAACAAAAACAGCATGGTACTGGCATAAAAACAGACAGGTAGACCAATGGAACAGAATTTAAAACCCTGCTTTTAGTTCAAGTAACTAATCTTTGACAAAAGAGCCAACCACATTCACTGGCATAAAGATAGCATCTTCAACAAATGGTGCTGGACAAATTGGATAAATACTTGTAAAAAAAAATGAAAATAGACCCACTCCTCTCACCATGCACATAAATTAACTCCAAATGGATCATATACATTTGATCTGACAACATATGATCTGAAACTCTTAAAACCCTGGCAGAAAAAATAGGAGGAATTATCCATGAGGCAGAAGTAGGGAAAAACTTCCTGAACAAACTTCCAGTAGCCCAGGAAGTGCAACAATCACTTCACCAATGGGATGTCATCAAGCTTAAATGCTTCTGTACAGACAGACAAACATACCATACTCAGAGCCACTAGACCACTATCAGACTGGGAGATAATCTTTACCAGCTACAACACAGACAGAGGTCTATTATCTAGAACTTATAAAGAACTCAAAAATAATTAACAATAAATCAAACAGCCCTCTCATAAAATGGGCGATTGATCTCATCAGAGAATTCACAGAGGAGGAAACACAAATGGTCAATTCTCATTTAAGAACGTGTTCATCATCATTTATCATAAGGGACAAGCAAATCAAAACTAAAATGAGATTCTACCTTACTCTAGTCAGAATGGTAGTCATTAAAAAATCCAACAATAGTAGATGCTGGCAAGGATGTGGGAAATAGGAACCCTCATTCACTGCTGGTGGGATTGCAAACTTGTACAACCACTATGGAAAGCAGTGTGGAGGCTCCTGAATAAGATTGGTATAGAGCTACCAACAGACCCAGGTATCCCTCTACTAGGCATCTAACCTCAAGATTTCTACCCTCAGCACAGAGACATTTGCTCTACCATGTTTATAGCAGCTCAATTCATAATAGCTAAGAATTGGAATCAACCCAAATGCTCATCACTGGATGAATGGATATCAAAGTTGTAATATATTTACATGATGGAATTCTGCTCAGCTGAAAGAAAAAAATGACATAATGAAATTTAAAGAAAACTGGGTGGACTTGGAGCAGATCATACTTAGTGAACTCACACAAGAATACAGAGACAGTGCTACATATTCTCCCTCATCTGTGGTTGCTAACCAGGTTAAGCTTAAACTCTAAGCAAACCTGGCTAAACCAATAGTGAATTGATACCATAAAATCCTTATTTAAATACAGTAAGCTCCTGAGGAAGTCGTGGTCAATGCCTGGTAAAAGCAATGGAATGGGGGAAGCCTAACTCCAAGAAAAATTGCTGCAACTCCCTCTCCTAGTCACTGGTTACTTCCCACATTGAGATATTGATCAAAAAGACCCATGAGGTCCCCCAAACAAGATGGGCTTTTGTCAAAGCTCTTGAATACCTGCCCCAGGCCGAAGGTAAGATCCTATTTCTGAAGATACCACAGAGTGGTGTCACACAATACCAAGACCCTGCTAGTTCCTGATGCTAACCAGCTCCAAGACGGTAGCATGTATAGCGCTGGAAGGTATTACATGAGCTGCCAGGAGAAACTAGTCAATGATATTTGGAGAAAGCAGAGACCACTGATATACAACACAGACTGATGCCATGAGAATGCAGAACACGGTGCTATATGGAAGAGACCAGCAAGTCAAGAAGTGCTCACCTGTGCAATAGTGGGGCTAAATCTAGGTGGGTAATCAATGGCTTACTGATTGTCTAAGAGTTCCACTCAGTGGCAAGGAACCCTTAACTGGAACTAGGATCCATAGCAAAATCTAATAGGGACCAAGAACCCAGGCTCCAAGGAAAGATTCCAACTTTCAGAGAGCGTCAAAGAAGCTACACCCATTAGAATCTTGCCAAATTTGCAATGTTTGTCTCATTTAACCTATGCTGATCTCACTCTCTGATGGAGGAGAGTCCCCAGTGGGATGGGGAGAGAGAAGGGAAATGGAGGTACCATCACAAGATTTGCTCATACAATGCATCTAATCATTGACAATGAAGACATAAAAAAAAAAGAATAGGAAACTCTTTTGAGAATGGAGACAAAAAAATTGGGTGATGGGTTGTAGGGAAGTGGTCAGGAGTCAATGCGTTAGGATGGGAGAAAGTGTTGTATCACCTCAGCAGTTGGACATGGTCCAGAAGAGACTATCACATAGAGGAGAGAGAAGGAAAGGCTTGCATAGGTGAGGAGAGGGGATGTGGTCCACTTGCTAAGGGCTGGATATTGATAAGAGTCTAGAAAGTTAGAATGGCAGGTAACATCCTTGGTACAAATGTGATAGATGTAAGAATTTCTTTTCAGGTGCCTCAAATATAGGAAAGAGGGGGACACAAGCTATAGTTCAGTTGGCCAAGTGCTTGCCATGTAAGCATGAGAACTTGAGTTGATTCCAGGACCCATGTAAAAAACAAAGAAAGAAGGTAGCTAGGCATGGTGTCACACACCTTGAATACCAGAACTTGGGAGGCTGAGGTGAGAGGATTGCCTGCGGCTACAGTGAGTTCCAGGTTAGCCTGGACTAAAGAAGGACCCTTCCTCACTCCCAAACAAAGCAAAACAAAAGTCAGGTGTGATGATGTGTATTTGTTATCTCAGCATTGGAAAGGTAGAAATGGGTGGGTCTCTACAGCTCACTGGCCAGCCAGTCTAGCCTACTTGATAAGTTCCAGGCCACTGAAAGATGCTGTCTTCAAAGAAAGTGGGTGATGGGCTAGGGAGAGATCTCAGTGGTTAAAGCACTTGTCACGGAAGCAGGAGTATCTGAGTTCAGAACCCACGTAAAAGTCTGGCCCTATGTGTGAATCCCTGTAATCCCAGTGTGCCTACAGTGAGAAGGGAGGTAGCAGCAGAAGTCCTGTAACTTGGCAGGCCTGCCAGCCTAGTGTTGTGGGATTTTGAGAATGAACAGACCTCCGTTCAGACGGGCTGGATGAGTGGCTAAAGTTCTTGAGTTTGTGTTGCATGGCAAAAGAATTAAGAGGTGAGGAGAGCAGCAGTAGACTTTATTAAGAAAAATGTAGAGACTCCCCAAAGAGTGGGAGAGTTTCCCAAAAGAAAGAATGATTTGCCATATCAGGGGCCTGTTGCTGGGAATGAAAAATTAAAAAGCTCAAAGTGTCAGAGCATGCTCAAGCATGCTGAGGATGTATGCTGGCATCCAAAGAAGAGAAAGAAAGAGAAACGAAAAGGAAAAGACACACTTTTGAGTTAAGATTCAGAAAAGTGGACAGGTAAGGCTGTGAGGTTTGCCAGCAACTACACTGTGGGCAGGGCTTCTGTAGGTTATGTACATCATCTCATGAAGGGAGTAATTACTCCTCCCAACTCATTAGCATTTCTGTAGGTGAGTGGTGATTTTCTTGACCAGGTGAGTGATTGACAGGCTCCCAGGACTTCTCTTTCTAATGTTACCAGGAAAATTGGATGTGGGGTACATTTTTTCAATGATCTTTAGCCTAATGTTTGCTTTACCTACAACATTCCTCCCTAAGAGTTAAGACCCTAAAATCATTTAAGAGATGGATAGCATCTCATTCTAGTTTCTTCAGGCTGAAGTGGGACATAGAGGGGCTCTTGGACTGGATCTTCTGTCCAAGATCCCTACTTTAATCCTGTAGGACAGATCAACATCTCTGTTCTCTCGGGCTTGTGTCCCTACCTGACTACCTGTAAAGTAAACTACCTCGCTCCTAATCTCAATCATTGGGGAATACAGTGGAACCAGAGACCTTACCTCAAAGAAGACAGAATGCAAGATCGACCCCTGAATAAATAGCAGTTGTACAATTACCAGATAGGATTAAGGTTCATGTGCAGCTCATGAGATGTTATTGAAATAGGGCCATTTGCACAACCATGTTGTTATTTTCAATCATATTCCATCGAGTAGATTAATGGATTCATAAAGTCCAGAGTTTTATCCATGGCAATGAAGAGGCAGAGATAAGGGAGTTGAGGCTGTGAGCAGTAGACTGGTTATAACAATTACCACAGTACAAGCAAATTAAGTAGGGTACAGGACATGAGGTGGGCAATGGGATATGGGAGAGTGACAGAATTATAGGTCAGAGATTCCAAGTCCAGAAGGTTGGGGTGAGGGCTTTGTGATGGCTTGTGTTGAATGTCAACTTGACAAGACCTAGAATTACCTTGAAATAATATTTAGATTAGGTTAGACTCTGAGCAGCCCCATGAGGGATTATCTTGATTACGTTAATTGAGGTGGGAAAACCATTCCATGAGTGAGGGTCCTAGAATGAATGGAAAGGGGAAAGCTACCTAAGTGCCAGCATTTCTCTCCATCTGCTTCCTCGTGGTGGACTGAATGTGACCAGCAGCCATGCTCCTGATTTCCCTTCCACTATGGACTGGAACCTCAAACTGTAAATCGAAATAATTCTTCTTCCCTTAAGCTGCGCATGTCTTGTATTTGGCCACAAAAAAACAAGAAAGTAACTAATAGAAATATCAATGGAATGAGGTAAAAAGATAGGTGAAGACATGGCCTGAGAGTAGACACTAAGAAATACTTACAGTTACTGAAAATCATAAGGCAGGGTGTGTGAGCCTGCTGGCTACTGTCTCCTGCCCCACACTCCTCCAATCCTGTCAACCTGCTCTGGGAAGAATGATATTGCTCATTTATCACTTATTAATTATCATTTATTAGTGGGAATCTGTTTTCTTTCCTAACAAAGAAAGCATTTTAATAGCATCTTTTAAGACATTTTTTATTTGTGAAGGGACAAAGAGAGAGAGAGAGAGAGAGAGAGAGAGAGAGAGAGAGAGAGAGAGAGAGTATATGTATAGGTATAACAGGGCTTCTTGCCAAAGCAGACAAACTCTAGCTACATGTGCCACTTTGTGCATCTGGTTTTACATTTTCTTTCTAAGTGGTGCAATAAAAAGTTTGTTCCTCTGAGAAGGCATAGCAGGTTCCAGGAATGCAGGGTGTAGTTTGTGGGGTCAGGAGAACTCGTGTCTCTGAAACCAGTACGGGAGGCAGCTGCCTTCCTGGCCTAGCCTTGCATGGGCCACAGTCAGCACTCCGGGCAGGCAGTGGATGTCATCAGAGATCAGTTTGCTTTCTTTTTCAGTTCCTCTCTTCTTGTTCTCAGAGCACAGTTGCAGTCCTGACCCAGCAGTGCCTAAAAGTATGGGTCCTAGTGACAGGCAAGAGGAAGTGGGTGGCCGAGGGCTACCTGTCACCTTCCTACCTCAACAGCCCCAAAGACAAACAAGTATATGCTGTGCCACAGCCTAGCCATACTGATTCATCTCTTTCCTTAAATCTCTATTTTGATTAACTTTTGAGGTATGATTTATTGACTGTAAAATGTACATATTTTATGCATAAAATTTCAATGTGTTGTAATTGATATCCAGATCAATATACTAAATATTTATACTGCAGCCCCAAATCCCTTTATATAGTAGACCACCCCAAGACAAAAAAAAAGTAGTAAAAAAAAGTAGTAAGTTCGTGTGTGTGTGTGTGTGTGTGTGTGTGTGTGTGTGTGTGTGTGTGTAGGCCAGAGGACAACCTCAGCTCTTGCTGGTCTGAAACTCACCAAGTAGGTTAGACTGGCTGGCAGCAAGCCCCAGGTATATGCCCCCCTCTTTCTTCCTCCCAAACTCTGAGATTAAAAATGTATGCCACCATGGTCAGCTTTAAAAAGTATTTATTTAGGGGCTGGAGAGATTGCTCAGTGGTTAAGGCACTTGCCTCCAGTGCCTAAGGCTCCTGGTTCAATTCCCCAGGACCCACATAAGCCAGACCCACAAGGTGGTGGCCCTGGTGCTCTCTCTCTATCTCCCTCTCCATCTCTCTTTCTCTCTCTCTGTATCTCTCTGCTTGAAAATGAATAAATAAAATATTTTTTAAAATTTATTTATTTATTTGTGAGTGTGTATGTGTGCATCTTGCCACTTCAAACTCCGGATGCTTAAACCATTTATTTTTGTCCACTTTGTATGGGTGGCAAGCTTTGCAAGCAAGTGCCTTTGACTACTGAGCCATCTGCCCAGCTCCCTGGCTTTTTTCTCTTAATGTAGGCTTTGGGCACAGAACTCAGGACCCCATGTTTGTAAGTTAAGCACTATACCCATTGAGCTATCTCTCCAGCCTTCAAAGTGAGATTGGCTTGTTGTGGAACCTCATATGAATGAAATCACATACTGTATTCTTTGAGCTCTAACGGGAAGTAATGGACTTGACATTCATTACTGATGTGGCTTATCTCTTGTGATGGCTGATTAGCATTTCATTGCATGGATACAACACAGTGTATTCATGATTCTTGATATTTTTGTTTTTGTTTTTATTTTTCCTTTTTGCAAACAAGATCGCATGTCTCAAACTGGCCCAAAACTCTCACTATGTAGCAAAGGATGACCTTGAACTTCTGTTCTTCCTGACTGCTGGAATTACAGGTAGGTGCCAACCTCAGTTTATGTAGTGCTAGGAATCAAACCCAGGGCTTTGTACATGCTAGGCAGGCACTCTTTCAGTTGAGTTGTACCCCCATCCTTGAGCAGAAGATTATACATGTTCTTTCCCCAGGCAGCTCTGCTGGTGGGCTAAGACAGAAGACAGAACAGGTACCCTCCAGAGGGACACCAAGCAGAGGCAGGGAGGCAGTGTGCCTCACTGCCAAGGACTTCATTTGTCTGGGACCCTTAGTTTCATCACTCAATTACCTACATTGGTCCCTCGGTTACCCCAGTTGTAGGCTGTTCCTGATGATTCTTCCTGTCGATCTGCCAGGCAGCCAAACAATGGGATTCTGCATACATGTCCATCCCAAGGCCGTGGACTTGTAGCCAAGGACAGCTAAGAATGCAGCCCAATACAAAATCATAAACTTATTTAAAACATTATGAGATTGTGTGTGTGTGCACTTTCTTTTTGTAACTCGATGGTACGGTTCCAGAGAATGAACTTTATAGATGACAATTTTGTATCGCAATATCAAAATGTTGATGATGGAAAACAGAGCTCTTCAGAGGATTCCAAGAATGGGGTCACACCTGTCTGGTGTCCCCCACCCTCATTCCTCCTGTATGTGTACCACATGGCCGTCACTTCAGAAAACATCAGGAAATTTGACAGAACTCCACTGGGGTCTCTCCAAACTCACATTTCAATCCTCCAATCCAATTAGATGCGCTCTGTTAGAAAAATAAAGTGCAACCGTGCATGTTTTTTGAGTGCAATGGTCCCCAAATGCAAATGAACTACTTCATCTGTAGAAAAAAAAACCCAGCCAGATCTGAGTTCCTGGAGATAAAAGTGTCTGAGTGGAACTTGTAAAGACCCTGTTCCATGTCTTCTGAGTTGTGTGTTTTGCGCCTGATGGGAGACTTTGAGGATTATGAGGGGTGACTAACAATGCAGGGAACTCCCCTCAGGATAGATGTCAATCAACACAGCCCTGCCTTTTCAGATGGGTTTACACCATTTTGGTTCAATTTCATAAAATATTTTTAAATGTGTGCCTATGTTTGTGGGCATGTCTATGAGACTGTTCGTGTGTGTGTGTGTGTGTGTGTGTGTGTGTGTGTGTGCACCTGTATTCACATGTATTTGGAGGTCAAAGGACAACCTCTGTGTCTTTCCTTAGTAATGCCATCCACCTCTTTAAAAATTTATTTATTTGCACAGAGAGAGAGAGAGAGAAAGAGAGAGAGAGAGAGAGAATGGAGAGAATGGGTATTCCAGGGCCTCTTGCTGCTGCAAACAAACCCCAGATGCATAGGTTGTTTTACATGAGTACTGGGGAATTGAACCCTGGTCATCAGGCTCTGCAAGCAAGCACCTTGACCACTGAGTCATCTCTTCAGCTCCTGATCACCTCTTCTTGAAACAAGAGCTCTCATTGGCCTGGAGCTCACCAATTAGGCTAGACTAGCTGACCAGGGAGCCCCAAGGAGCCACTTGTCTCTGCCTCCCAGCAGCTGTTGTTGCCCCCACAAATGAGCTCACTAGTTGGCCCATGAGCATGAACTTATGGGTGATGGAGGAGACGAAAGGACACTAGACTAGAAGACGGCTGAGATGGAAAGAGTGATTCAGTAGAAGGGGGAAGGAAAGGGGATAAAGGAAGACAATAGGATGAGAGGATGATCTCATACACATGCATGAAAGCTGTCGATAACATGGTTTGCCCACTAAATAATGTAACTCATTATGGATAATAAATAAGAAAAAAAAAGTTTGTAGGGCTGGAAAGATGGCTCAATGGTTAAGGCACTTGCCTGCAAAGCCTAATGACCCAAGTCCAATTCTCCAGGACCCACAGAAAGCCAGATGCACAGTGACATGCATCTCTGGAATTCATTTGCAATAGCTGGAGACCCTGGAGCCCATTCTCTCTTTTGCTCGCTTTTGCTCGCTTGCTCTCTCTCTCTCTCTCTCTCTCTCTCTCTCTCTCTCTCTCTCTCTCTCTCTCTCTCTCTCTTCTCTCCTCTCCTCTCCTCTCCTTGCAAATGAATAAATAAAAAATATTTTTTAAAAAAGTTTAAAAAAATCAGAAGGCAGGATCCTGGATTTGAATTTTGATTCCAGTTCTTTCTACCCATGTAATTTGAGGCAGCTCACAGGTTGTGGATGATGAATAATGGATGTGGATGTCTACCCCAGGGATGGTACAGCAGTACATGCTAGCTAATAATGACTATTCTGGGAGGTATGGCTTTGTGCTAAGGTTCAGAGAGGCTAAGCAAGTCAAACAAAATCACACAGCAAGTTCATGAATTGGATTTGGAAACTGGATCATCACCAGATATGAAACCAATGTACTTGACATGTCCCTGGAGAACAGAGGTACTTATCATTAGTCCATAGCATGCTCCAACAATCCCCTGCCCTCCTCCAAGAGGTGGCCTGGATCTGAGGCCAAGGCAGCAGAAGGGCCCTGGGTGAGGATTTCTCTTCCACGGGGAAGCCCCCTAGGCATTGCCATCTCGTATTGGCTGCCCAGGCTCCCGGCTGCCTCTACTTCCTCACACCCCATTCTCTCCTTTAACCTTTCCTGTCCCAGCTGCTTCTCCGCAGAAATCAGTGACTTCCTTCCTCCTCTGCCTGGCACAGGGATGTCAGTAACTCATTTTACTGAGCTCATTTTCCTGTCACTTTCTGCCACATACCAGGGCAAAAACAGGGACGTGGATCTGCCTGGCTGCTTGCTTCCATCCCTCCTACCTCTCCTGTTTCAATAGGCACAATGTCCAAGGTTCTTCCACAGCTGCCCCACCTCTGGGACACTGCCCTCTGCTCTACCTAGAAGGCCTTTGACACGTCTTGACCTCTTGATCATCTGTCTAAACTCAGATCCTCACTCCTGGGAGAGAGACCCATTGTGATATGCCCAGCCTTGCCACCCTGCATCCAGGAACTTCTCTTCTCTCAGGTGCCTCTGTCATGGCTGCACTTCACAGCAACATTCTCGAATTTCATTGTCCATCTTGCATACTGGAATGTGAGCAGAGTTAAGTCAGAGGTTGCTTCTTCCCACTGGTACCCAAGAGGTGTCATGTCTCTAGAGAGAATAAAAACAATAGCAGGTGTGTGCCTTGTACCTTCCCTGGTTTATTTCATTTAATGCCTCAATTATCAGCATCTCCCTCAGTTTTCAGTTGAGGAAGGCGAGGCTCTGAGTCCAGTGACTTGTCTGTGCCACAGCTGGCTCACAGCTGAGGTGGAATCTGAAGCAGCCATCCTGACTTTTGATCTGTGTCCTGGTACTTGTGTCTTGGTAGAGACGATGGGAAAGGGGTCCCTGAAGGAATTCAGATCTCACTAGGCTGGAGTGAACATGCAATGCACATACACACACATGCACAGAAAGTGCCTTTGGAAACTCCAGGAGAAATATAACTAGTGTTAATGTGTTTTGTTTCCCAGAATATGTGTGTGGTGTATATGCGTGGTGAGTGCATTTGTGTATGGGGGATTGTGTATGTGTGTGCATATGGAGGTAAGAGCTCAGCCTTAGGTATTGTCCTTGGGCACACCATCTACCTCCTGGAGAAAGTGTTTTTTCCTGGGCCTGGAGCTCATTAGCCAGACTAGACTGGCTGCCTGATGAGCCCCAGTGATCCTCCTGTCTCTACCTTCTCAGAGCTGGGATTACAACTGTGTGCCACCATGCCCAGTATTTTTATGTGGTTGTGCGGATGGAACTCAGGTCCTCGTAAGCTGATTGAGTTATCTCTCCAGTCTCACTTCCTAAATGTTATGGGTATGCGAACCCTTGCTCCTCACACACACACCCAGGAGAATGTACAAGCAGCATCTGTGAGGAGGGAGCTGTGACTCTGTGTCTCCTGAGCTCCCAGGTGGCAGTCCAGCTGCTGCTCCAGAGGTACTAAGGCTGAACTCAGCATGGAGGAAGGTCTGAAGAGAGGTCTGAGGGCAGCCAGTTGATTCTGGACAAAGGCAGAGTTTGAGAAGGCAGAATAGAGGTAGAGGACAATCCTTTGCAGAGTCCTCTAGGGGTTGGGGATAAGGGACTGCCCCCAAGCCATTTTGAATTCCCTTAACAAGCAGCTGCCCCAGGCAGGAGCTGTACATGTGAACAGCCCGCTGTGAGAACTTACCAGTCCCGACCACGTCAGGAAACATTGTGCAAATTCAGAAGTTGGAGCCAAAGGGAAGTGGCGTGTGGTCTACGGCTAATTTCTGCGGTTAAATGGGAGTCGAAGCTTCCTATTTGAGGAGCATTTCTGCTGGCTTCGGACTTTGGCCACCTATAAAGCTTAGCAATGGGAAATCAAGAAACCCTCAAGGAGGAAGCATTCTTGGGGAGCACTGAAGAAAGTGAAGATTTTAACCAAACCATGTTCCCTTCTATGGAGACCTTCGAAATCAATGGTAAAGTATGATGTCCCAGCTATGCAATTGCAAGAAATTTAGACCTTCTGCTAATGGGGTTGTAGAGAGACAGAGACCAGGCAATGGGAAGCGCAGGCTCATGCCTGGATTTTAATCCGCACCTGCCACTCATACGTGTTAGGAGTACTTCAATCTGGAATATCTGAAATGCTGATCACAGATGCTGTGTCTTTGGCATTTAGTGAGGGGCTTCTGTCTAAGCTTTCATCACTCCTTTATGTCATCATTGAGTATTTCCCTGGATAAATTCTGATGCATGGAGTGTCTTACTTGGACATAGCAGTTGTGTGTTGAAACGACAGTGCAAATCAGAGATGTGTAAAAGTTCCACAGAAGGGCTGAAGAGATGGCTTAGCTGTTAAGGTGTTTGCCTGCAATGCAGAAGGACCTGAGTTCAATTCCAGAGTGCCAGTGTAAAGCCAGATGCACAAGAGGGCACATGTGTCTGGAGTTCATTTGCAGTAGCTGGAGGCCCTGTTGTGCCCATTCTCTCTGTCTTTCTCTGTCTGCCTCTCTCTCTCTCTCTCTCTCTCTCTCTCTCTCTCTCTCTCTCTCTCTCTCAAATAAATAAATAAAATATTTTTTTAAAAAAGTTCCACAGAAGCTGCAGGTGGAGATCACTTTGGAGAATGCTTGCCTAATGTGCACAAGGCCCTGAGTTCAATCCCAGGCACTGTATAAAACCAGGCTTGGTGGTTCACACTTGTAATTCCAATGCTTAGGAAGTAGGTACAGAAGGATCAGAAGGTCAAGGTCATCTTCAGAAACATAGTGAGTGCTAGACTACATAACACCCTGACTAAAAAAAAATGGTCCCAATACTTTTAAAGACAACGTTGCATTTTATTTTATTTCTTTTTGCTTTTCTAGGTAGGGTCTCGCTCTAGCCCAGGCTGACCTGGAATTCACTATGTAGTCTCAGGGTGGCCTTGAACTCACAGTGATCCTCCTACCTCTACCTCCCAAGTGCTGGCATTAAAAATGTGATTCTTTTAAAATTCTGTTAAAAGGGCCTCTGTTGTAATTGATGCACTGATCTGGGAACACATTCTTTGTTTCATGTCAGCTAAGATATGTTCCAGGCTTCATAATGACTTTGATTTAGTGCTGAACACAGCTTCTAAACATTTTCTTAATTGTCTTTCTCCCTCAGTGGTACACAAGTGATAGATCGCCTACATCTTCTGGAATTTGTAGCATTTAAAGTCAGGGGTGGTCTTGAGTCCCATAGGCAAGCCCTAATTTCCCATTCTAGAACCTTCTGTTGGAATTATGTTCCCAAGTGATTATTCATTCTCACTTGTAGGCTTTTCTGGAAGTTGTGTACATGAGGATGAGAGCAGCTCTGGGGTCACTTAGTGTGCGTGTCTCTTGCTGGAAATGATGATGAGTTGAAGGAGGAAGGGTCGAGGATGCTGCCTTAGGAATACCAGTGTGTTTTCAGAGACAGGCATGTGTGGGTGATACACTTACTGTGCCTTCAGAACTCTTCAGAACAGAGTGTTGTGTGTGTGTGTGTGTGTGTGTGTGTGTGTGTGTGTGTGTGTGTGTGTGTGTGTGTTGTATGTACATGGGTGCACATGTGTGGAGTCAAATAGTCTGACATTCTTGGGGGAAAGAAAGAAAGAAAGAAAGAAAAGAAAGAAAGAAAGAAAGAAAGAAAAAGAGAAAGAAAGAAGAAAGAAAGAAAGAGAAAGACAGAAGGAAAGGGACCCTGTCTTAGACAAGGATACCCCAAGGTAGTCCGCTGACCTATTCATGAGTGCGTGCTCTTACCTGCACACACATACCACGCACACAAAGCTTACACGGTAAAGTGAATGGAACATTTTCCTAAAAGTACTTACAACTTCTTATTTTCTAATATGGAGATCATGGGATACACCGAACTTCCTAGGTGCCTGCCATTATGAACACTAATCACTTTGAGATTCCACAGCACAGCAACCCCTCAGGATTCAGGGTGGCAAATGCAATGAATTCTTAGAAACGAATAACTCCAGGGATCCTCCTCACTTCTATTTTGTTTGTCAAAGCTTTTCTTTCTTCCTTCCCTTTCTACCTTCTTTCCTCCTTATCTTCCTCCCTCCTTTCTTACTTCTTGCCTCCCATCTTTCCTCATATATAATGTTATTTTCTTCAGAAAAAAACACTATAAAAATTTTCAAGTACAGTTCCCCAAAACATCAGGGCTTCTGTCGCTATCTCCTCAGCACTGGGATTATGGGTTGTGAGCTGCCACATCCAGTATTTACATGGGTGCTAGGGACCCAAACTCAGGTCCTCATGCTTGTGCGGGAAGCATTTGACACACAGAACTATCTCTCCAGCTTCTATTTTTATTTATTTATTTATTTATTTATTTATTTATTTATTTATTTATTTATTTATTTATTTGAGACACAGTTTCAAAAAAGCCTAGGCTGGCCTCAAATTTGCCAGGTAGTTTAGGATGACCTTGAACTTCTAATCTTCCTGCCTCCACCTCTTTCTGGTATGTATTTATTTCTTGCTGATTTAAATTGTAGGGACTTATGCCCACTGCAGTCTTCCTGTATCACTCCTTAGTCTGCTTCCTCATGGCCTCCTGTTTCCACAGTCATGGTTCTTGTGAGTCTGGAGCCTGGCCTCTCACCTCAAGCTCTATCTTAGAGGTAACTTCTTCCCTCACATGTTATTTTCCCACCAGTCTAGTCTCCATCTGAGGAACATTGTTCTTAACAGAGAAGACCCAAACAAGTCAGCAGAGAACTTAATACTTTGGCTTGTCATAATTGAAGATAACCTTTGATGCCTAAGAATGAATCTAGCTGTCCCTTCGTCCTGCTCCTAAGACAAAGGAGTGGGGAGATTTCTCCGTGGAAAAAGTTCTTTCACCAAAAGTATGGGGACCTGAGATGGGATTCTCAGTACCCATATAAATGCCAGACATCATGGTGTATGCCTATAACTCCAGCACGGTGGAAACAGGGCAGGTAGGCACCCCCCCCCATGCCTCACCATGGCAAGCTGGCTAGCTGGACTGACCAAATCAATGAGCTCCATGTTCAGTGGGAGACACTGTCTGAATAAACAAAGTAGATCCAGATAGAGGGAGAAACCTAACAACGACCTCTGGCATCCATATGCACATACACACACATTCGTGTGGTGCACCATACACACACCGGTGCACCTGCACACATACAAACATTCATACACATGCACACATACCACACACACACACACACACACACACACAGAGAGAGAGAGAGAGAGAGAGAGAGAGAGAGAGAGAGAGAGAGAGAGAGAGACTATGGATACTTTTTATGAGAACTTGCTTGAAGGTTCTAGCAGAGGAGCACAGCAATTTATATGCCCTTGACCTAAGAATAGTTCTCTATTCAAAAAAGTCATGGAGTGGTGCGTGAGGAGGGAGACCTGGCCAGATCGGCTGAGTTGATCCTGGCAATCAATGGATGGCAGATGACTCAGCCAGATCTCCCTCACATCCAAGGAATACTTTGGAACTTTCTCCTAATATGTCTCTACCTTCTCAATTCTGTCAGCACGGTTGTTGTCATTTCGTGCAGTGGTTCTAGCTTGCTCTTTGTCATACCAATATCTCTCAACATCTTTTCAGCACCTGACTTTACCATAGGGTGTTTTTTTTTTTACTTTTTAAACAATTGCATTGTGTTATTTTTGAGTGTATGTGTGTGAGTGTGGGTACACACATACCATGGTACACATAGGAAGGTCAGAGGACAACTTTAAAGTCAGTGCTCGCCTAGCCACGTCCTTTGAGGCAGTACTTCTCACTCTAGACCTCTCTCCCTGCTGTGCTCACCAGGAGATTTTGGGAAAATCTCTGTCACCCATCTCCCCACCAGGGTGCTGGGATTACAGAAGCCCGCCATGGTTTCTGGCTTCGGGTACTCCAGCTTGAGTGACAAGTGCTTCATTCCCTGAGACATCTCCCAACCCTTTTTATTGTGAAATAATTGCACAGATTCACAGAAAGTTGTAAAAATATGTAAAGGAACATCTTCACAACCCTTCACCCAGCCTCTCTTTGTGGTAACCTTTGTCCTGTTGTGGTCACATCACAACTAGATCTACACAGACACAATCACACCTTATTCATCAGCTGTGCAAACACTCACTTCTGAGTGTGTTTATAGTTCTTCATGGCTCTATTAACCCCAGCCAAGTGCTAATCAATTCCCCATGTCTATAACGTCATTTCAGGAGTGTTAGATGAAAGAGTGACATCGTAGGTAAATGTTTTGGTGTGTGTCTATAATGTATATGTGTGTGCGTACAGGTGTGTGCAAGCCATGGTGTTCATGTGTTGGATGGTTCTCACCTTCCACCTCATTTGAGGCAGTCTCTTGCTCACTGCTGTGTTCCCTAGGCTAGCTGGAGATTCTCCCGTCTCCACCTCCCTTTTTGCAGTAGGCACACTGGGATTACAGATGCCTGCCAAAGTGTATCACTTGGTGTGAGTTCTGGGAGTCCAAGCTCAGGGCCTCATGCTCATGGCAAGTGCTTTATCCACTGAGCCATCTCCCCAGCCCCACTATGTGTAACTTTTTTAAGATTGGCTTTTTCTTTTCACAAAGAGATGAGATCCATTCAGATTACTGGGTATCAACAGCCGGTAGGTATATTAATGGGTAGCACCCCATGGTATGAATGAAGTCCAGTTTATGAATTCATTCTTTAAAGAGTGCTAGGGTTATTTCCTCTTTGAGGCCATTGCAAATAAGGTTCCTATGATCATTTATGCAAAGTTTTAAGTGGAAATATGTATTTTCATTTCTGTCAGATGAACATTTAAATGAGTCATTGCTGAATTCTTAGTATGTTTGAGCTTATGTGAGGCAGCTCATGGATTCCCCATTCCTACCTGCAATAGGAAATAGACCCAGGCCCAGGGAGACAGTGAGGCTCTTGCCACAACAGCATGAAGACTTGAGTTCAAATCCCCAATACCCATGTGGTGCTTGACTGCAATCCAAGCACTGGGAAGGCAGAGACAGGAGGGCCCCTGGGGCTTATTGGCCAACAAGGCTAGCCAAATCAACAAGCTTCAAGTTCAGTGAGAGAACAATAAG
>PVHP010028860.1:0-22804 GCA_004024765.1 Zapus hudsonius | reverse complement strand
AAGCTCACAACCTTAAAGCAAACTTATTACTCATCCATCACGACTCAGGGAACTATGCGGAAGAGGGGGCGGAAAGATTATGAGAGCCGTGGTGGGGGAGACTATCCAGAGGTTCAGACAGGAGAACCTGGCTGATTACTAGTCTATCCATGGTCCCCTGTCACAAGGACTGATCCAGACGACCCATGGAGGAGGTTATCCAGTGGAGGGGGGAGGGGAAGGCAGTGGGGAATTGGGGATAACAACTCATTGTTTGCCCACTAAATGTTGTAACTCATTATGGACAATAAAAAAAAAGAAAAAAAAAGAATGAAAAAGAAAAAGAAAATTTTAGCATTGGTCACAGTGGGCAGCGACTCATTAAAAAATCATTTGGGGACTTGAGAGATGGCTCAGCTGTTAAAGCACTTGCCTGCAAAGCCCAAGAACCCAGGTTCAATGGTTCAATTCCCCAGTACCCACGTAAAGCCAGATGCACAAGGTACTACACGCATTTGGAGTTTGTTTGCAGCTGCTTGAGGCCCTGGCACACACATTCTCTGTCTCTCTCTCTGTCTCTCTCTGTCTCTCTCTCAAATTATATATATATATATATATATATATATATATATATATATATATATATATATATATATATATATATATATATATATATATGGAAAACCATATGGCTGAAGAAATACAATTGGAAGGAAGGTAGGAAGGCAGAAAATTCAGAGACTTCCCTAAAGTCAAGAGTCATGGGAGCCCACAGTCTGCCATCAGCTGACAGGAACTATACAGTTTCTTTTTCTTTTCCAGCTGTTTTCTTTCACACTTTTTTAAAAATTTTTTGAGACAGAACCTTGCTATGTAGTCCTAGATGGTATGGATTTGCTATGTAGACCAGGCTGGCCTTGAACTTGCAGCGACCTTCCTGCATCTGCTTCCCAACTGCTGGGATTCTAGATGTGTGCCAACACACAGGCCAGCAACTTTCAATTCATCCTCAAATACCATCCTTGATGAGAAACCCAAATAATGTCCCTGCTTCAGTGTGTTACAGACCCCTCACACATTGTGTACCTAGGACAGATTGGAAATTCCACAGTCACTTTTATATAACGCAGTTTGCTTTGAAGAAAGAATTCTTCTATAACACCTCTGTTTGTCATTTTTGTTTGCGACTGAGATGAATCAGAAACTCCCATCTACCTGCCAATGTTTGTCCTGAGGACCAGATTTGATGGCTTTCAACACTGGGCATCAGTTTGCATATTCACTCAACAAGGTGTCTCAACTGAGTCTCCCAGGATGTCCTCTTCAGTCCAACCCACCATAATGCTTAAAGATGACCTTATGACTTCTGAGCATCTGCCTAGATTCCAGATGGAGTTGGCTTTTCTCTTCTTCCTTCTAATGAGACCCCTATGCTGATTTTTTTGGCACCTTGGGTACATGGCTTTAACAACTTGGACACATACGAGGCCTCCTTCATGAGCTTCCAGAAGGCGAGGGCTCTTTGAGAGCACTATCCAGCCCATTTTCATCTTTTCACTACTTTCCCCTCAGCTACCTCAGGTATACTATTGCCCTTCCTTTTCCTTCCCCAAAGCCATGGAAGAACACTTCTGCCTGGCACTCACTTGTTTGAAAACCTTCACAGGCTCTCTTCTGAGGTGGAGCTTGTTGTTATGGCAAACTCCCACTGAGGGCTCTAAGGTTGCATTGAAGTCAGCCAAATGGACTCACATGGGTGGCCACAGAATGCCAGGGCTATTTCTCCAAACCTGGTGATTTGCTAATAGGAAACAAAGTATTTTGTTGTACTGATGGCTTGTCACAATGTCCCTCACTTTTTTTTTTACTTAGAGACTTCTCTACAAGGCCAAGAAAGAACTAAGGCCAAATTAGTTCAATTTGATAATCTTTTCTAATATATTTTACAGATAGATACATTTATCTTAGGCCATCTTTTGACCTTAAAAATATTATCTTCTCTTCTAAAACATGTTCTTTGAGTCCTTGAATTTGAGCCAAGTGAGAAAAACATGCAAGGAATATAAGCTTAAATAAATAGTAATGTTAAAATAATAGTAAGAATCAAATATCCTTGATAATAAATATTTAGATCAGATCCTCTCCCAGCACACATACCCACACACACATTTCCTTTGTATTTGATGTCTTTTTCACACCCTGTTCTTATATTCCATTTCATATAGTCAGATGAAGCTTGAAGAAAAATAGCAATGCGCTCCACTGAGTTTAGAAACTCTTGGATTAAATTTTATTTTTTTTCTTTGATGACTCCATAGAGGTCCAAGACCAAGTAGAGATGTCATTGGTTAAAGACAATATTGTACCATAGGGAGAAAGATGGTTATTGAAGGCTCGAATCAAGCCAATTCTTTTCAAGTGAAGCCTACAGTAATTGAAAATTATTACAATGTAGAAATACCAGCACTTTGGGTACCACTGTGAAACCTTAAGAGCAGCAGCCCCCCTCCCCAATACAGGCAAGCTCTTCTTCGGAGGCTTGGGAATAAAAGGAATTTTGCCAAGTGAGACAATGCAGGAAGGATACACACACACACAAGCAACTGGCTGGGCTGTCAGGCTGTATTCATGTCTGCCTGAGCTGCTCTGAAAAGATCCTCCTCTCCTGAATCATGACAGCCCCAGACAATAGAAGGATGGAGTGGTGACACGCCCTGTGGGGAGCAACAGATGCAGATGTGGGAGTGGAAACTCACATCTCAGTTCTGTTACTAATAACCTAATAACCATCATTGCATCTCACCCTGCTTCCTCCTTACTGGAGCTTTGTGATGAAGAGTCCAGCCATCTCCCAGTAATGTAAGAGACTAATTCACTGCTGCACCTCCCTTCCCCTTTCAGATCTAAGCCAACATCACCTCTCACTGGGATTTTAGGACTATCACTGATTTGTTTACCTTGTTTCTGCTCTTTCTATAGCTTACCATCTACTTACACCAAAGCCAGAAAGATCTTTGAAAAATACAAGTCAAGTTATATATCACTGTATTGCACGACTTTTCTTGGGGAGATGTGAACAAACATCTAAGGTTCAGAGATAGGCCACTGACTATAGACTAAAGAAACAATTGCACCCACATCCACCTTAGTGGAGCAGTGAGTTTACTGGGGTAACTTAGAGGAACAGGGGTGAGGGGTTACCTTTAGGAGCATGTTTGACTCAAAGGCAGCTGCAACATGAAAACCCCACCCCAGCCTGGGTGACCAATCACAAAATTTGCATCCCTAGAGCTCTGTGCTTTACTTGCAAGCAGCTCAGCTGGTTGGAGAGTCTTTCTCTTCAGCAATCAATTGGTACTGTTTAGGGGAAGTTGCTTAACCTTGAAGAGGGCCTTGTGATTTTTTAATAAACTTTTATTCATTTATTAATTTTTTTTGAGGTAGGGTCTCACTCTAGCCCATGCTGATCTGGAATTCACTATGTAGTCTCAGGGTGGCCTTAAACTCAAGGTGATCCTCCTAGCTCTGCCTCCCAAGTGCTGGGATTAAAGGTGTGCACCACCTGGCTTCCCTTGTGGATTTTGTAAGTTTCCTAAACTTGTGAGCTGTTTACTTCCTGAGTCTTGTACATTTACTTTCTAAGTCTTGATGAATCTCCCTCCAGGCTAGAATATTTGAATTTTGATTAAATTGATACATAACACACTAATATTCTTACTATGACTTAAAAGACCCTACACTAGCTACCCTATGCTCTTTTACTTCCCTGACATCATCAGGGACTACTTCCCCTCTCTGCTTTGTTGTAGAGATATTGCCTCCCTTGCTTGAAAGTATCATTTCTGCTTACATGTCAGAGCTTCTGCACTTGCTCTTCTCTCTATCTAGAACAATCCTTTGACAGTTACCCATGTTACTTGTTGCTTCACTCCCTTTAGATATTTTCTCAGATACTGGTTTGGGGACAAGCACATTTCTGATCATTTTATATCAAACAAACTGCAATGAGTTTAGTGATGCCTGGCACGATGGCACATACCTGTAATCTCAGCCCTCAGGAGGCTAACACAGGAGGTTAGTGAATTTCAGACAAGCCTGGGCTACATTTGGTGAATTTCTGGCCACCTTAGGTTATATCATGGGACTTTGTCTATGAAAAAACAAACAAATAATAAACAAATACTACTCTGTTAGTTAGCTATTGTAAGAACTCAGTTCCATAACAAACCACCCCCAAACTCAGTGAGTAAGTGTTTATTTCCATATGTATGTGTGTGACTGAAACTTGATTGATCTATGATGAGCTCTGCTTGATAAGGTGTGCTTTAGGCTGGGGATAGGGTTCCAATCTGTTCAATATGTGTGGTGAGGCCTAGAAGGAAGGGCACTATCTATACACAGTATATTCTTCTCATGATATATCAGAGCACAGGAGCCATGCCAAACATTATCAGCAATTTACAATATTTGCTCCCATCGGATTCCACTAACACTCTATTAGTCAAAGGAAATCACATGGTCAAGTCAAATATTAGGAGGAAACTATTTTCTTCCCACAATGAAAAGGAGAAGGCGAAGAATGTTAATCATCAAAACTAGCACACATGCACACATGCACACACACACACACACACACACACACACACACACACACACACACACCTCCTGCCCATCTTCCTCTAGATTTTGCCATTCTATTGAGGGTTTATCACCACCCTAAATGTGATATAGTTTGCTTACTTATTTCATTTATCATCTGTCTCACTGGTTAAAATGGCGATTTGCAGAGTGCAGGGAGTTTGTTTTATTTACTGCTATATCATGTGTACCCTGAACAGTGCTTGACACATAACAGAAGCTGGATAAATAAATATTTATTAAACGATAGCAAAAAGAAGTACAACAATTACCTTAGAGAGCTCATTAAAGGAAGCACAGAAATGAGTTCTATGTTTGGGCTGCAGGTCACTAAGAAAGCAAGCTGGAGCTGAGCTGGAAGCCTCCTCCCTGCTGATAGGCTGTCAGGATGCTGGGAAGAGCTATGCATCAATAGTCTTAACTCACAGTGGATCCTGCAAGCTTTACTGCTGGTCAGCCAGGCCAAATATACCTGTTGGTGCAACAGTGGCATGTCTGTTATAAGAGAAACCAGCTGCTCTCTGATTGGACTTGAGGCTGTTCCACAGGAGGGAAAGCATGTCTGGTACCAAAAACCTAATCCAAAGCCTATGGCTGAATAGTTCATCAGTCCTGGGGGGCGGGAGTACTACTGCTAAATGAATATATTATGCCCACTAAACTGCTCTTTAAATAGTTATGCTTGTGCCCACATATTAATGCTACTCTCGCTTTTGGTTAGAAAAGCTTCTCATTTCAGATGATAGTGACCAATGGAGAGAATCAGAACTCACTAAAGTGCTGAGAAGAAGTGACAGATACCTCTGTCATGCCCTCCGAGGCTCAGCGACCATTATGGAAGAGGTGACAGAAAGAATGTAAGAGCCAAAGGAGAGGATTGCTTTGCAGTGCTGTCTTCCAGACACAAAGTGATCATGGCATTCATGACCTCACAGTGCCTAATGCCATCTACACAAAACCCATGTAATAGGAGGAAATAAAAAATGATGATGTCAAAACAGAAGAGAGGCTAGATGGAAAGAAGGAGGGATTCAGTGTTGGAGGGACTTGGGTGGGGACTAGGGAGAGTGAGTGGAGGGGATTATGATTATGGTCTATTGTCTATTTATGGAGGTTGTCAAGAAAAAGTTAAAAATGAGTTCTAGGCTCCTGCAGCCCTCTAGATAGGGATGTAGTCTTTGCATAATACTAGTCTGATCTGTATTGTTCCTACTATTATTACCATCACCAAAATTATCATTATCACTAGTCTTGTAGTCAACCTTTCTCTCATTGCTGCAACAAAAAGAACCGGAAAAAAGCGGCTTGTGGAGGAAAGGGTTTATTAGGCTTACAGACTCAGGGGGAGCCTCCATCCTGGCAAGGAAAACGATGGCATGAGCAGAGGGGTGGACATCACCTCTGCCACAGCACCGCAAACAGTGGCAGGAAGGTGTGCCAAACACTGGCAAGGGGAAGCTGGCTTTTAACCTCATAAGCCCGCCCCCAACAACACAGCTCCAGAGAGGTTGTAAAACCCAAACTGCCATCAGCTGAGGATTGATCTATCAGAACACATTCATTTGTTTGTAGGGGACACCTGGATCAAACCATGATGACTGGTACCATGAACACTAGCATCACCATTACCATCATAATCTCCATCCATATCACTACCACCATCACCATCACCATATTTCTCACCATAATTGTCACTGTCCCCATCACCATTACCAGTAACTCCTCCCCATCGCCACCAGCACTTCTACCATCACCACCTCTCCTACATACTGTCCACATACTCACTAGCAAGGCTTTCACTCTAACCACCACCTCTACTACATCACCATAACCATCACCATCCCATGTCCACCACTATCATCCTCAGCACTCCTACCTCCATCACCACATCTGCCACCCTTGAGGTCACTATTCCTGTTGTCTCCATGACATCATCCTTGTTGACAGCAATATACTGACTGCACACAGGAAGCAGAAGAAAAGACAATTCTCTTCTAGTAGGCTCATTGAAATGGTGAAACTTCAAGAATTCCTTTTAAGGTCCCCAGAGTAAATCTATAACACTTTTGCAATTGCTATTCACTATTGCTTCAGAAATGCTGCCCACTCTTTTGGAGGTCTACAGACATTGTCAAGCCTCCAATATTTCTTCCAAGTGCTATTAAAACTCTTTCTGCCTCCATTTTCCCCTTATCGTTTCTTTGGGGGGGATTGTTTATTAAGTTATTTCTTTCACCACTGAAAATCCATTGTTTCTTGTATAATAATGGATTATGTGACTTTTCGATTAATCTTTTCCATCCTGAAACAAAATCCTTTCCTGAATTGCTGCCTCTTCTTTGTAAACACTGCCTGACCAAATGTGTGGGCGCTGAAAGAACCCCAAATACCAGTGGTTAGATTAAAGTCCATCAAATCTCAACTTCAGATCAACTCTCTCTCTGTTTAAACAGGAAGGAAGGCAGTATAGTCTTTCTCCTAGCTCTCCTTTTCTTTTCAAAATCTGTCTTCTTTAAGGCTGGATTTCACCTTCATTTTATCAGCCCTGTGACTCATTTCAGATTTGATAAAGCCTCTATTTTATTCACTTATTTTTGAAGAAGGCATTAACTAAATTGCTTTGGAACATGAAAATATCCCAAATAATCTACAAAATATTTTTCCTCCAAATATTACACCATGGGCTGTGAAAAGGTGTGTTGAACTTGGTATAGAGAGGGATAATTTTATTCTGAAGAGAATTTTCTTTGAAGGGAGAAATTGCCAGTGTTTGGTTTGGGGCCTAATTTACTATTATGATGAAACACAGAATGCAGATTATACTCTCTACCTGATGACAACACATCTGATTTTGATTTTGTCAAATACAAAGAAAAACTGTCTCCTTTGAAGGGAGGAGGGTGGTTGAGAAGCATTGTTAGAGCTTCCTGAGAAACATTTCTTTTTTTGTGTGTGGGCATGAGAGAATGTTCCACAGGCAGAGGAAGAAATGAAAAGGCCTATTGGGTCAAGAAACTAATGCTGCCAGCTGTGAACATTTGACTCATGAACTGGGATTTCTCCAAGGTGGAAGCCATCGTTATGGGATGGTTCTCATAAATAAATTATTCTTCTAAATGATAGTCATCTCTGGTTACCTGGAAAATTCTAGGCTGTGTTCTACTAAGGGACAGAGGATGGCATCTTCACAGGAGTCCTGAAGCCACCGCCAGTTGTGAGAAGCTCCAAGGTTGTGGAGAACACAAACTGCAGCAACTTTGCAAATGGAACTAGGGAAACACCTGCTCAGTGCTATTCTGAGGGATTTGCTGCCTAAGGAAGGACAGTTTCTCTACAGGGACTCTCGGATTTTAACTGTTTTAATTAAAACTGTTTATTGTAGAAAAATATATAAACAACCTTGCCAATTTAATCATTTTAAGTGCCATTAAGTACATTCACAATGTCCTGCAATTGCATCTGTTTCCAGAACTTTTCCATCATCTTAAATAGAAACTCTAACAATTAAACAATAATTTCTTTTTTTCTTTACTCCCAGTTTCTTGTACTTTGAGTTTTGAGCTGTTTGTATGCTAGAATGATCATTTTTTGTGGTACACTTAAAAATTTTGCTCTCCATTTGTCATTTGTCTTTGATATTGTTCATAGTATATTTGGTAAATAAAATATGTTACTTTTAGTGGAACCTTTTTGTTTTTATTTATTTATTTGTGTGTGTATGTGTGTGTGTGTGTGTGAGAGAGAGAGAGAGAGAGAGAGAGATAGAGATAGAGAGAGAGAGAGAACTGACATGCCAGGGGCACTTGCTACTGCAAATGTACTCCAGACACATGCACCACTTTGTGCATCTGGCTTTATGTGGGTGCCAAGGAATTTGCCAGCAGACTTTGAAAGCACCTTTAATTGCTGAGGCACATGGCCAGCCTGAAATATGTTTTTTTTTAATTTTTTTATTGTCCATAATGAGTTACAACATTTAGTGGGCAAACAATGAGTTGTTATCCCCAATTTCCTGCTGCTCTCCCCTCCCCACTCTGCTGGATATCCTCCTCCATGGGTCGTCTGGATCAGTCCTTGTGACAGGGGCCCATGGATAGCCTAGTATTCAGCCAGGTTTTTTTGGCCATGCCTCTGGATAATCTCCCCCACCACGGCTCTCACAATCTTTCTGCTCCCTCTTCTGCATAGTTCCCCGAGTTGTGGTGAATGAGTATTAAGGCTGCTTTAAGGTTGTGAGCTTAGGGGTCTTTGTGTCCAAAATCGTTGGTTTCTGTCTCACTGGCTTATCCTGTGTTGATTTAATGGCTGTGTCTGTGGGTCCCTTGTTCATCCTGACATTCTCTGTGGGGTTCCATATGGATCCTCCACGGTATGAATGTGGTGGCTCCTCTTTTGCCAGAATCTCAGCTATCGGCCTACGGTCAGTTGGTAGGGTTAGATGGGCCCCAGCTCTCTCACTGCATCTTGAAAAATACAAGCACAATCTCCATCAGAGAGTGAGATCAATGTAGGTTAACAAATATACACAATTTTGGATTACCTAGATTCTATTTTTAGTAGCCTCCCCGTCAATCGCTCCCATAGTGCAATTTGTCTTGGGAGCCCAAGAGTATAGGATCCGGTGCCTATCGCCCTGAATCCCAAGTTCCAGACAAGGAGTCCCCCTCACTAAATGGAAAATTGGCCGAATTTGAGAGCCGTTGATTGTCTCCCCCAGGCCCAGGCTCCTCCATTACACAAGTGCTCCTTTCTTGGTTCACTGTTCTCTCCCAGTAGGAGGTGTGGTCAGACACAAATTATTGACAAATCTACCCATCTTTTCCTGCAGCACTAGTCTGGGTTTGCTATCTTACATAGTATGTCCCTGGTTTCTTTGAAGCTCGTGCTTCTTGTGGTGTGAGCTGTGCATCTACTTGTATCTTGTTCCTCTGTCTAACCAATTGTCCCTGCTTATCAACACCATGCCATTCTCTACTGATTTATAATTCCATCTCACTTACATACCCACATCTAATAAATGCTTGATTGGGACTAATATTGAACTGATTTTATATACACATGACCAATTTAGAACGTAAGTTGAGAAGACTCAAATTGCTTCCTAGACTGGAAGAACTTATTATTGTAAAGGACTGCAGACATCAGCCTCCAGGGACTTCTCACTGTTTTCATGATGAAGAGCTAAGCCATCTCACTTTAGTGGAAGGAGCTCCTGAACTCACTGAACTCACTCCTGCTTCTTCTTTGTCCTGTCATCTCCCTCCAGTAGCCTATGTTCCCTCCAACTCAACCTCCCGCCTTTTATACCCCCCCACTTGATCCTGGTTTATACTGCTAGCCCCTCCCATGTATGATTGCATCTATCCAGAATCCATTCCTTTTCCTTCTCAGACTGGTCTAGCATTCAGATCTCACGCCATTTCCTCTATGAAGCCTTGTTCCATGTTTCTATATCAAAACATCCTATCATGAGCTTATGCAGCAGTCAGGTGCACTATAATCATGGTACCATCTTGTAACTTTGGATCTGTTTGTCCATATCCCTCATTAAATATGAGTCATTTCAACCAAGAACCATGTCTTAATCTTATTGTTTGTATCTCTAGGTACAAAGAAAGCTTGGTAAATACACAGAAGTGCACCTAGGCTTGCCTTGAATTCTTCAAATAGAGTTGGCTGACTCAAAAGCAGCCAATTCCACTTTTGTATCAGTCAAAAGTACTTTTTCCTAACAACCTCAACTGTACCTTCTTATAATTCTACCCACTTGTCCTTGTTCTGTTTTGAGGAACAAAACCTGTATTAGAGAGCAGTGGTCTGCTCTCTGAGCTGGGCCTCAGCAAGGGACACAGTCACAACTGATGGCTCTGCTTGAAACAATTTACTGCTTTTTGGTGCATGAAATCTTCCTTTCAGCAAGTATTTGATTTAAGGTAAGAAAAATCAGAGTTTCCCCTGACACAATTAGTTTGTTGTGCTATTTTAGTGTGTTCCCACAATCTGCTGAAAAACTTTATGCTACCTGAGTTCACACAACGTAGTTATATTCAGCACATTATGTCATATGGTGGTGACAGTTATCCTTTCCCTCTACCTTTTCATGTGGACTCAATGGGTTTATCAAAGTCTTTGTTCTGTACTTTGGCATTCTATAGGGCCATCTTGCTAGCTGCTGTATGTGCTATCATGTTACTGCTCCTTGTCTCCAACTGCAGGCTGCAGAGACCTGGCTTCCATCTGCCAGGAGTCTTGGTACCACATTGACATAGTTTTGTGGAAATACCACACTTTAATAGAGGTTGGAGTTACTCAAAAAACCTTCATTGTGTGAATTTCTTAGTAGGTTGGTTAAAAATGCACATTCCTGGGCCTCTACACCTGAGCTTCCAGATTGGAATATCTGAGGACAAGGCCCCATAATATAGGGTGCATTTTTAAGCTAATTGATTAATTGTTTACATATTTTAAAGTTAGACTATGCTATGGTTTATGCTGTGAACTTGACAGAACCTATGAGCTATTATCTAGATTAGGTTAGCTTCTGTGTATGCCTGTAAGGGGTTATGTTGATTAGGTTAATTGAGGTGGGAAGACCCCTCCCCCCTTAACTTTTGGCAGCATTAGTCTATGGGCTCTGGTCCTGGACTGTATGAAAAGGAGAGAGAGAGAGCTGCCTGAGCAGCAGCATTCATCCCTCTGCTCTGCTTCCTCACTATACACTGAATGTGACCGGCTCTGCTTCAAGCTCCTGCCACCAAATCTTCCCCACCATAATAGACTGCAACCTGGAACTGTAAGCTGAAATCAACTCTTTCTCCCATAAATTGATTTTTATCAGGTATTTTGTCCCAGCAGCAAGGAATTAACTAATACAGCATACAAAGTAATGATTTTCATTATGAAATTTTCATATATGTGTCATTATACTTCATTCTTATTTGTCTCCCTCCTTCATTGTCTCCCCATGCCTAATGTACACCTCCCCTTGTTGGTCGCCTTCCTTTTCCCAAATTATATTAGCTAATGTGAAGAAATATCAACATATATATATATATATATATATATATATATATATATATATATCTTGCCTATATATATATATAGGCAAGATAATCACCAAATTCATCATTCTTCATCTGTTCTGGATATTCATTTATATCTACATAGATAATAACCTCTGTGAGTGCCTAGTCATGCTTTTGGCTTTTACTGTCAGTTTTAAAGGGAGATAATTCAATATGATCCATGTACATCAGTTAAAGGTAACACGAGCTACCATAATGGAGGCATCTTCAAATCTCAGTGATTTAAAATGGCACATGTCCCTAGAGTTCTTTTGCAATGCTATGAGGTCCTTGAATGCCCATATTCTCTCTCTTTTTCCTTGCAAATAAAAAATATATAAAACATTTAAAAAATTCTCAGTTATTACTAGATCACATAAAGCCCAAAAGGATGTTTTGTTTAGTGACTGGCTCTTCTCTACATGGTGATTCAGATTTTTTTTCAAACTGTATAGCTTTCTTCTAGAACCTCTTCATCCAATTGACAGGGGAAGATAAAGTGAGAAGGAACATCATCTCTTATATTCCCTTGGCAATGAGGTGTCACATGTCACTTTCTACTCACATTTCATTGGGTAGAAATACTTACATGTATAATATAGAAGAAGAGAGCATGAGAAATACAGTCCAATTATAGAATCAAGAAGGCATCCATATCATTATTGCTTTATTATAAGCCATCATAAAGTATAGTAATTTAAAACAATTGTCCTTTATTTAGCCCACAGCTTTGTGGGGAAGAAGCTTGGCAGTTACTCTGATTTGAGGTCATGGTCACCTGAACCCAGCTGGGCTCACTCTTGAAAATGTGGTTAGCTGTCATGATGACTGGGGACTGCTTGGTGTAGGATGGCCGTAGATGGGAAAGTATGCTTTTATTGTATATGTCTCTCACTCTCTACTGAACCAGGTCAAGATTGTTTACACAGCAGCTTGGCATGGTCCCAAAAGAAGAGATCAGGAAAAATATGTGAGGCCTGGGCTCAGAACTCACAGAAGGTAGCCTCTGTCATATTATTGTCCAATATTCAAAATGTGAGTGAAATAGAGTGGAGAAACAGATGACACAAAGAATTATGTCCATTTTCCAACCTATCACATAAAGGAAATCTCTCTTTCTCTCTCTCTCTCTCTCTCTCTCTCTCTCTCTCTCTCTCTCTCTCTCTCTCTCTCTCTCCAACTTTATAAATCCATGGCCTTGTCTATGCCAGGCAAGTAGTCACTCACTTAGATACATCCCAGCCCATAACATATTTACCAGAGACTGGGCATCATCATAAGTGGCTAATAGACTTATCTGTTGTGATATATTATAATTGTTATTTATTGATGGCTTGATGTGTGGCAGGCTCTGTAGTAGACAATTTACATATTTTATCTTATTTAATCACCGCAACTGTCCCACGTGACAGATAAGGGAATCAAAGCTCAAAGATCTAAAGAAAACTACTCAGTCACTTAAGTAGTAAGTGATAATGCCAAATTAAACTGTTTCATACTACTGTGGGTTTAAAATGTAAGCTACAGTAGTCTAGGTTGAAAGCAATACTTCTTTAGGCCCTGAAAAGCATTATTCCAAGCCCTTCTGGCTTTCATGGTTTCTAATGAGAAGTCTGAGGTAAGTCTGATGGATTTTCCTTTAGTAGTGGTTTGCTTTTCTCTAGCAGCTTTGAGTATTTTCTTTTTGCTTTCTATGTTAAGCAAACCTCACAGTTATATCACTGAATATAAATGGACTTAATTCCCCTATAAAAAGACACAGACTTGCAGGGTGGATCAGAAAAATGGACCCTTCCATCTGCTGCCTTCAGGAAACGCACTTTACCTCTAAAGACAGCAATCTTCTTAGAATAAAAGGATGGAAAACAGTTTACCAGGCATGTGGAAGTAAAAAACAGGCAGGTGTGGCTACATTAATCTCTGACAAAATAGACTTTACACCAAAATCAATTAAAAAGGATAATGATGGTCACTTCTTACTCATTAAAGGAATGATCCAGCAGTAAGATATCACCATCATCAACATATATGCACTAAATTTGGGTGCAACACAGTTCATAAAGGAAACCCTACTCAAAAATAAAGCAGAAATAGACTCTAATTCCATCATAGTAGGAGACTTTAGTACACCTCTATCAGCTCTAGACAGATCAAGCAACAGAAGATCAACAGGGACATAACGGAGCTCAATAACGACATTGACCAGCTGGGGATAACAGATATTTACAGAACGTTCTACCCCAAAGACACAGAATATACATTCTTCTCAGCAGCACATGGGACTTTTTCTAAAATTGATCACATCTTATGTCACAAATCTTCCCTAAACAAATTCAGAAAGATTGATGTAGTTCCTTGCATCATATCAGACCATAGTGCATTAAAGGTAGAAATTAACAATGGAACAGAATCCAGAAAATACACAAAGTACTGGCGCCTGAATAATTCGCTCCTAAAAAATGATTGGGTTATCCAAGAATTAAAACAGGAAATTCAGAATTTCCTAGTAATAAATGATGATGATAACACATCATATCAGAACTTGTGGGACACAATGAAGTCAGTCCTGAGGGGAAAGTTCATCGTGCTAAATGCCTTCATATCAAAGACAGAGCGGTCTCAAATGAATTGCCTAACCAGCCACCTAAGATCATTGGAACAGATGGAAAAAGCTAACCTGAGAAGTGCAAGACGAAAGAAAATAATTAAAATCAGAGCTGAGATTAATGAAATGGAAATAAAGAAAATGATTAAAAATAGATAAACCAAAGAGTTGGTTCTTTGAAAAAGTTAATAAGATTGACAAACCCTTGGCCAATCTAATCAAATGAAGAAATGAGAAAGCCCAAAATCAATAAAATCAGAAAGGACAATGGTGAGATCACAACAGATCCTGAAGACATTGGAAAAATCATCAGGTCATACTTCCAAAACCTCTACTCCACAATATTAGAGAACCAGAAAGAAATGGATAAGGTTTTTGGACACCTACCAACTGCCAAAGCTTAAACCAGAGCAGATAAAAGCACTAAATAAACCTATCACTACCACAGAGATTGAAGATGTAATCAAAAACCTTCCCAAAAGGAAAAGCCCAGGACCAGATGGTTTCTCAGCTGAATTCTACCAAGCCTTCATCACAAAGCTGAAACCACTCTTTCTGAAGCTTGTTAGAAGCATAGAAAAAGAGGGAAGGCTTCCAAACACCTTCTATGAAGCTACCATTGCCCTAATCCCCAAACCAGGCAAGGATGCAACAATAAAAGAGAACTATAGACACATATCTCTGATGAACTTAGATGCAAAAATCCTGAACAAAGTCCTAGGAAACCGGATATAACGCTACATCAAAAGTATTATCCACCCTGACCAATTTGGCTTTATCCCAGAGATGGAGGGATGGTGCAACATACGCAAGTCGATAAATGTAATATATCACATTAATCGGCTCAACCACAAAAACCACATGGTTATCTCAATAAATGTGGAGAAGGCCTTTGACAAAATTCAACACCACTTCATGTTCAAAGCTCTGGAAAGAATAGGCATAGATGGCCTATACCTCAATTTAATAAAGACAATTTACAAAACTCCTAAAACACAAATCATTCTCAATGGAGAATGACTCAAGGAGTTCCCACTCAATTCAGGAACAAGACAGGGGTGTCCACTCTCACCACTACTCTTTAACATAGTGCTTGAAGTTGTAGCCCAAGTGATAAGACAGGAGAAGGGCATAAAAGGGATACAAATCGGAAAGGAAGAAATTAAACTATCCCTCTTTGCAGATGACATGATCCTTTATATATGAGACCCAAAGAATAGTATCAGTAACCTCTTGAAGGTGATTAATGCCTTCAGCAATGTGGCAGGATACAAAATTAACACACACAAACCAGTAGCCTTTCTATATGCAGAAGGCAAGCAGACAGAAAAAGACATAAGAGAGACTGTCCCATTTTCTATAGCCTCAAAGAAAATCAAATACCTTGGAATATCACTAACCAAGGTTGTAAAGGACTCATATAAGGAAAATATTGAAACACTCAAGAAGGAAATAGAGGAGGATGTGAGAAGATGGAAAGATATTGCATGCTTATGGTTAGGGAGAATCAATATAGTGAAAATGGCAATCCTTCCAAAAGCGATTTACAGATTCAATGCCATGCCGATAAAAATAAAAACCTATTTCTTCACAGACATAGAAAAAATAATCTCTAAATTTATTTGGATCGGCCAAAGACCTCGGATATCTAAAACTATTCTAATTAAAAAAACCTACTCAGGGGGTATCACCATCCCTGACTTCAAAACATACTACAAAGCCATAGTAACAAAAACAGCATGGTACTGGCATAAAAACAGACAGACGGATCAATGGAACAGGATTGAAGACCCAGCTTTAATTGGAATTAACTTCAGTTATTTGGTCTTTGACAAGGAGGCCAACAATGTACGCTGGGCCAAAGATAGCATCTTTAACAAATGGTGCTGGACAAATTGGATAAAAAGTGTAAAAAAATGAAAATAGACCCACTCCTTTCACCATGCACAAAAATCAACTCCAAATAGATCAGAGACCTTAATATAAATCCAGTAACCCTGAACACCCCTGAAAAAAAATAGGAGGAAATCTACATGAAATAGGAGTAGGGAAAATTTTCCTGAGCAAATCTCCAGCAGCCCAGGAAATACAACAAACACTTAACCAATGGGACCTGATCAGGCTCAAAAGCTTCTGTACAGACAAACAAACCATACTCAGAGCCAATAGACCCCCTTCAAATTGGGAGATGATTTTCACCAGCTACAACACAGACAGAGGCCTAATTTCCAGAACCTACAGAGAACTCCAAAGAACTAATAACAAAAACCCAAAATGCCCCCTCACAAAATGGGGCACTGATCTCAACAGAGAATTCATAGAAGAGGAAACACAAATGGTCTTGTCCCATCTAAGAAAGTGCTCAGCATCTTTAAGCATCAGGGAAATGCCAATCAAAACCACAATGAGATACCATCTTACCCTGTCAGAATGGCAATCATTAAGAAAACCAACAACAATCTTTGCTGGCAAGGATGTGGGGAAAAAAGGAGCCCTCATTCACTGCTGGTGGGATTGCAAACTTGTTCAACAGTTATGGAAAGCAGTGTGGAGACTACTAGACAGAATGGACATAGAACTACCAATGGACCCAGCTATCCCTCTACTAGGCATCTACCCGCAGGATGCCACATCTCGACACAGAAACATTTGTACAACTGTATTTATAGCAGCTCAATTCATAATACCCAAGAATTGGAATCAGCCCAAATGCCCATCCATGGAGGAATGGACAGCGAAACTTTGATATATTTATACGATGGAATTCTACACAGCTGAAAGAAAAAAATGACACATCGAAATTTAGAAAAAAATGGTCTGACTTCGAGCAGATTTTACTAAGCGAACACTCGAAAGAACAGAGAACTGAACACCGCATACTCTCCCTCATATGCGGTCCTTAACCAGGATAACCGCTTTCTCTATGCAGACTAGTAGAAAGAAGTGAGAGGTTATGAATGAGGTGTAAGGGATGGGGGAGGGGAATGGCTTAAGTATGAGGCTAAACCAAATTAGGTTCAAAAACATAAAATCCTCAAGAGAGCAAGTAGTGGGTGTCAACTGGCAGGAGGGGCCATGAGTAGTAGGGGAGAATGTCTAAGTCTGTGAATAAGTGAGTAGTCTGACAGCCCCAGGTCCCAGCCACCGGTTCCTTCCCTCACTGAGCTGTTGACCAAAGTGACCCATGAGGTTCCAAAAACAAGACAAAATTCTGTCAAAGCCCTTGAACGCCCTCCCCAGGCCTGAGGCAAAACCCTGTTGCTGAAGAAACCACAGCATGCCATCAATCAGTATCAAGAGACCCTTCAAGGTCTGGAATGGTAACCAGCCCCCAGATGGCAGTTAGTGCAGTTCTGGAAGGCACTGTACAGGCTGCAGGGGAAACAGATCAACGACAGCTGGAGTAAACAGACCACTGGCATAAAACACAGTCTGTGGTCATGAGTAGGCTGACCACAACTCCTACTGGGAGAGAACAGCAAACCAATAAATGAGCACTCGTGCAATGGAGGAGCCTGGGCCTGGGGGAGACAATCAATAGCAATTAAATTAGACCAAATATTGCACTCAGTGAGGGGGAACCCTTGATTGGAACTGGGGATTCAGGGTGATATGCACCGGATCCCGTACTCTTGGGCTCCCAAGAAAACATGCACTATGCGAGCGACTGACTAGGAGTCTACTAAAAATAGAATCTAGGTAATCCAGAATTGTGTATATTTGTTAACCTACACTGACCTCACTCTCTGATGGAGATTATGTTTGTGTTTTTCAGGATGCAGTAAGAGAGCTGTGGCCCATATAACCCTACCAACTGACCACAGGCAGAAAGTTGAGATCCTGGCTAGAGATGAGCCACCACAGTCATATCATGGAGGATCCATAGGGAACCCTGCAGAGAATGATGGGATGAACAAGGGACCCACAGCCACAGCAACAAAGGATAAGCCAGTGAGACGGAAAACAACGAATCTTGACATAAAAACCCCTAAGCTTACAACATTAAAGCATCCTTAATACTCACCCACCATGACTCAGGGAACTGAGCGGAAGAGGGGGCAGAAAGATTGTGAGAGCCATGGTGGGGGAGATTATCAGAGGCATGGCACCCCTCAGTAACAACACACTTGGGTCAGGAGAACCTGGCTGAATACTAGGGTATCCATGGTCCCCTAACACAAAGCCTGATCCAGGTGGCCCACGGAGGTGGATATCCAGCTGACTGGGGATGGGGAGGGGAGGTAATGAGGAATTGGGGATAACAACTCATTGTTGACCCACTAAACAATGTAACTCATTATGGACAATAAAAAATAAAGTGTAAGCTAACCTTGAACTGACTAAGGAAAACCCAAACTTGGTTCTGGGGTTCTAGTCACCATTTGGGAAAGTCTGAGAAATGACTTGGAAAGCTACCCTGGCCTTCTGACTTGAAATATGAGGATGAAGTGTAGAGCCAGTTTGGGTAGATGACCCTACTGTTGTGTCCATTGTCTCAAGGACAAAGCAATCAGGACTACTATGACTCATTCCACAACATGTGCTTTCACAGGGGAGGGGGAAATTCCTTTTGTGATCAAAGATTCCTTGTCAGTATTAGAAAATCTTGGGTAGGAGGAAGGAAGAAGGATAGATGTTCAGCCTAGCAGTAGAAAATGCCTGAACAGAAGAGTCATTTGAAATCCCCTAGCCAGATATTTCCAGCCTCTCTTAAGAATGAGGACGCAGATAAGATAGCATTTTATTGATCTCACAGATAAAGCTTGTCAAGCATATATATCAACAAACAGTAATTTCACAGTCTCTCAGTAGTCTGCAGGCCACAGGTTGAAAACAACTGCTGTAATCCAGAAGAATAGATAGGTTTAATTTTGAAATATAATTCTGTTAATTTGCCAGCAGTTACTGATAGCACTGTATGGAGATAGAGTCTCAGAACATGCCTAGATATTGCATCAAAGATTGCTAAGTGTGAGAATTGATATCTTTCCCTGGCCTGGAAAAATTCCTTCATTTCTATTTTAATCATTTTCAGACATCTGAGATTAATTTCTGCTTTATTATATGCACACTCATCACCCATAAATGTATGAAACTTGTTGTCCCTGCAAAACTTTTGTTTAAAGTTAAATAATAGGTGGAGGAAAGTGATATGGGAGGCTAGGTACATGTACAATATATACTTGTATGAAAATGTCTTATATGCACAATGGAAATTAATATGAATAATATGTTTTCTTATTTATTTATTTGCAAGCAGAGAGAGTAAGGCATAGAAGCAGGGAGAGAGAGAATGGGCACACCAGGGACTCTAGCTGCTGTAAATGATCTCCAGAGGCATGTACCACATTGTGCATCTGGCTTTATGTGGGTACTGGGGAATCAAGTCTGGGTTGTTAGGCTTTGCAGGCAGGCACCTTAACAGCTGAGCCATCTCTCCAACCCCTAATAGTACTTTTTAAAACCTCTGTTCACTCGAGCTAGAATAGACTTAATCTTCATCCCATTTATTTTCTGAGGGGCTAAGGTTTAGAGAGGCAGACTTGGAATTTTTCAGGGCTGCAGAGCATGTATGCTAAGTGTTTGCTGTTTCTGATCCAATCATATCTATATATGAGTATATAACAGATCACATGATATTCTCCCTGCAATAACATTAGTCAATAGCAAGAGCAGGTTCAGATTCATGATCTCTGGACCAGTGTGTTTTCCATGACACTGAAACAATTGGAGAAATTTGTTTTAATCATCATGGATGTCAGGACATGATATATTTTATTTTTTCAATTTTATTTCCAAATTTTTTTTAAAAAAGAAATCTTCTGTCAGACATGGTACAATTTTCTTCCATAATTCAAGAAAACTAAATTAAACAAAGTTTATTTTTAGATTTGTATGGTGAATTTAATTAGTCAAGTATCTCAATTTTGTTCCATTTCTCTGTCCACTTTCTTATAGAACACTTGGGCCTAAGCATCAGACTTTGCAATTAAGGGAACAGTTCACTGTTGAACTGAAGCTTGGTGCAATTCAAAAGCAGATGAAAGCCTTCCTCTTTGTTCTTTCCTTCCTTAGCCTCCAAGGTCAATCAATCCTTTTTTATTTTTATTCATTGTTATTAACTAATGGGTTTAATTATATATTACATATGTGTATATAATGTATTTTGTTGATGCCTTTATATTTGAATTTTTCTAGACACCCGTGAGATTAATTTCTGCTGACTGCTATGAACACCTTCAAGTTCATATGTTCATATGAAGTTACTACAAAACCCCTGTTCACTAGAGCTAGAGTGAACTTTAGCTTCAGCTCATCTATCTTTTGAGGGTAATAAGGCTCAGAGAGGCAGAGTTAGATGTTTTTAGGGTTTACAGAGCTGTAAGCCAGGTCCCAATATGCAAAATGGCCAATTTGCTAAACAGACAATTTCCACCATAATCTTGATTTTATGAACATCTTTGTTCTTTTTATGGGTTTTCATTTTGCCTTCATTTGAAGGAATATTGGGTTTGCCTCTCTGCCCTAGTTCCTTGCCACTATAGCTGAGTCTGGGGAGAATGGAGAACATGAAAAGATTGTATAAGGAATGTGAATAACTTTTCTTAGTATCTTACCTATTTTTAATAACATAGCTATAAGCATACTATGCCATAAACATATGTGATCATGCTTGTGTCTTTCCACAACATCAGAGGATCAAGAAATTCACAAAATATGATGGTTTCATTGGCAGCAGATACTCCAGTTTTCCTTGATAGCCTTGGCTAAGACAAACACCATTTTTTATTTTGTTCCAATCTTAATTACTTATGTTAACTCTCAAATCACACATTTCAGATCACACAGTAAATACAACCCTATGTATGACTATAAAAGGGTTACAGTGGCAAAGAGTTCCAAGAAAGCCCAAGAGGCCAGAGCTGAAATGTAACAGTCTCTGTAACCTGCTGTGGAAGAAGCTGCAGAAAGTACTGCTGCTGGCTGCAGAGTCGGGTGCAGGGACACAGCTGCACTTCAGGAGCCAAGTGAAGGGCACACCAGGTCCAGATGAATGACTGGACAGCAGCTTCAGATGGATGAACAAGTGGATGGCAGATGGCATTTGAATATCAGTGTAAACAGCTGTAATAGAGTCTTGCTGGAGCCCCTGGAACAGCCAGAATTTCATTGATGTATATACACTGGGTGGTCAGATGACAGGTCAGTAGGGCTCATCACCATTGTAGTGCTAGGTTCCACTTTTTAATTTTTTTTTTAATTGAGAACATTGCTGTGTAAACATAATGGTCATATTCCCATCAGGTTATACTCTTATGCTCCCTCCTGCTCCACTGAGGGCCCTCCTCAGTGGGGTTATTGGTATTCATTGTGGGATTATGAATGCACCAGTCAGTCTCTGTGGGGTGGACTATGCCTTAGAATACACCTTCACACCCTGTGACTCTTACATTCTTTCTGGCCCCTCTTCCAGAGATTCCCTGAGCCTTGGAGGGTTTGTTATAAGTCTGCCTTAGTGTTGAGCTCTCTGTAGCCTCTGATTTTCTGCTTTAATGTGTTTTGAGTCTCTTCAGTGTCTATAGTCATCTCCCTGGAAGAGGTCCTCAGGCTAGTAGTGAAGGCAGCACTCACATTTAATCTGCCACTTGCTCTGTAATGTTTCCTGGACCTTGGAAGTTGTGATAGAGATAATTCATTTCGTGCTAGGCAGTTGACCTTCTTTTCTTGTTCTACTGATGGGTCTTGGGTCTCCGTGGTATTCACTGCCATCTGAGCTCTAGGTGGCCTACTTGGTGCCTGGACTAGTGGTATCTACTTTTTATGTAGTCCAAATAAAGGATTTATACCACTTTCTCAGTCTGGCATATTGGATAAGTTTTTGGGCCTGGTATTCCTGCTATTAGTTTAATATATCCATGTGCTCCTAGAGTCTCAATTCACTTCTAGGATGACACCTTTTTTGAGGTAGGGTCTTGCTCAGGCTGACCTAGTATTCACTATGTAGTCTCAGGCTGGCCTTGAACTCACAGCAATCTGCTGACCTCTGCCTCCCCAATGCTGGGATTAAAGGTGTGCACCACCACACCTGGCTGTATTTTTTTTCAAAACACTAAGCCCCTCTGACTCTCATTTTCTCTCCACTATGCTTTGAATGCCCTATGCTCTCTTAGCATCAGAATCTTTGGATTTGTTACTGGGTCTCTTGTATTACTGTGACAAAATGCCTGACAAAAGAAAATTTTTTAAAAAATATGTTTATTGTCCATAATGAGTTACATTATTTAGTGGGCAAACAATGCGTTATCCCGAATTCCCCAATTCCCCCCTCCCCATCCCCGATCAGCTGTATATCCTCCTCCGTGGGCTGTCTGTATTAGTCCTTGTGGCAAGGGATCCTGTATATCTTAGTACTCATCCCGGTCTTCCTGGCCCAAGTGTGTTGTTACTGATGGGTGCCATGCCTCCGGACAGTCTCCCCCACCACGGCTCTCACAATCTTTCCGCCCCCTCTTCCGCT